>PVKC010004320.1:0-36072 GCA_004027635.1 Crocidura indochinensis | reverse complement strand
CTGGCTATGCTCTCAGAAACCGCTCCTGGCTTGGGGGACCATATGGGATGCCGGGGCACTTTGGTATGGGGGCACCCCATTTTACTTACCAAGTCATTGGAACTATGTTATAGTTGGAGACTTCAACTGTCAAATTGCCCATCTCCCACTTCTTTACAGAACTCAGACCTGCCTTACAGTTTGTGGATTCTCATTACCTTTACTTTTATTCTCACAGACATGTCCCCAAGCAAAAATGTTTTCCTTGTACACATCTGCCTTTGGACTTGCTTCAAGAGGGCACAACTGAAATAGCCACTGCCTCCCCATGCCTTGAAAATCAGGCTATGTCTATAGTCTGATTTTGACCATCAGACTCTGTTTTTACCTATTGGAATTTTGCAGTGAGTGACCCCTAGCTATTCCTCAATATAATTCAACATTTGTTGAGAACATTGCTTATGATATTATCAGAATGACCTATAAAAATCAACATGTGCGACTTGGAGAAATGAACACAGTGGTTTAGATGCCTGCCTTACCAACACACAGCCTTAAGTTCAAATCCCCAGCCCTGGCATCCTGAATATATCAAACACAATCTTGGCATCTACTGAGTATCATCTCTGGCCCACTGTGATTTCCTGCTACCCTACACAGTGTTTGCACCACCTGAAGGAGTGATAAGTGTCCTTTAAAACATGTGTGAGTTCCACTATCCAGAAGAGAGACCTGATGAGTATAGCCTTGATCCTCAGCAAGCATGTGATTATGACTTGTGCTTCAACACAGATGACCTGTCCAGCACTGAAAAGAAGGAGATCAACCATTGGTGAGTAGCCTGGCTAACTGTCAAGCACCACACTGCTAAATGTGTGAGAATTTATCCTGGTATGTATGTCCACTGATCACTATAACATCAACAATAGCCACAAAAGAAAGGGGACAGAGAGGGAACCAAAAAATGAATGTAAACATTTAGTAACATTATCTTCTACCCTTGAATCACCGTCTTTACTTACCTACTTTAAATTCTACAGGAGTATCCCATCATGACTAGAATGAAGTTGAAACTCCTCACCAGGGCTATAAGGAACTTCATAGATCAGACTTGTCTCTGGGGAGTTGAGCAAATTCCCCAGCCTGTTTCTCAGCCACACACAGTGTGTTCTCTCTTGAAGACTTTCTGCTTACTATGTTTTAATACTTTTCTTCTCAATCATTACATGACCCACTTCTCCTCATTCAAGTTTCTGTTGAATTTCAACTAATCTGAAAGACCTTCCCTGATCACCTGATCAAAAATCTCTCACCTTATTCTCACTCTTGGGAATTCCTTTTTCCCCTCCTCTTCTCTTCCTTTTGTTTTCAACATTGTTGAGATGTCCAGGAATCCCACACTTGGTTGTGGTGCTTGTCTGACAGGCATTGTCAGGAGTTGGTTGCATGTTTTTTACCACTGCTTATACCCACTTGGTGCCAAAGATCTCAAAAGCAGGATCCCAGTTGGTATATGGGATCATGCTGGGACTGAGCGTGTAGTCTAGGAAGGCATTCTACCATTTGTCCATCTCCTGGGATATACCACTGTCATTTATTTTGTGTGTGTAGGGAGGTGGTAGATTTTAGGATACATCTGGAGTTGTGTTCAGGAGTTATCCCCAGCTTTGTGTTCACAGGTTGCTCCCAGTGCTATTCAAGGGACCATGTGGTATCAAGAATCAAACTTTGAGTTAGTCACATCTTTGGGTTAGTCACTAACTTTGGGTTAGTCCTATCTATCTCTCTGGCCCATCCCCACTGGCATTTTTAATAGGTATTCATTTACTTTTGTGTATTGCTCACTCTTCATTTGAAACTAATGATTATTTGAATTATAAAATGTCATCCTGTAATGTCAGAATTCTGATAATTGTATAACCTAGAGTAGTATTTTTTTTCTTTTTCTTTTGAAGAGGGCCATACCCAGTGGCACTCAGGGGTTATTCCTGGTTCTGTGCTCAGAAATTGCTCATGCAAGCAAGGGGACCATATGGCATGTTGGGGATCAAACCCAGATGGACCATGTGCAAGGCAAACACCCAACCTGCTATACTATTGCTCCAGCCCCTACAGCAATATTTCTAAACATTTTATTGCCCATGCTTCAAGCCTTATTTCTTTCCTGTAATCCTCCATTCTCTGTCCTACAAGTTGACTCCCTACTCTTATGCCATGGCTCCAGTAATGTGCTTTTTTTTTTTTTTTTACTTTCCTTCCCCTTGGAATATCCTGGACTATTTGGTGAAGATTAAACTAATTGGTGAGCTTTGAAAAAAGCTCCAATTTGGCCTTTCTTTCCCCTTAGAGACGATTTATTAACAGGGGGCCCTGTGTTCCCTGGTTGAGCAACATTACTCTGAAGCAGCTTAAATCTTCCTAAGTAGTGAGTACAAATGGAATTTGGTAGTTATGAATAGAGAGCGGAACATTTCTAGGGAGATATGGCTTTTGGTTGTGACAAAGGCATGCTCAGTTCACTGGGTAATAGCTTTCTACCTTTTATTTACTGAAGTAACACTGAGTTATAAAATTGTAAATGTTGGGGCTGGAGCAATAGCGCAGCATTAGGGTGTTTGCTTTGCACATGGACAAACTTGGGTTTGATCCCCAGAATCCTATATGCCCCCCCCAAGCCAGAAGCAGTATCTGAGCACATAGCCAGGAGTAACTCTGAGGGTCACCGGGTGTGGCCCAGAAACCAAAAAAAAATTGTTAATGTTGCAGCTGGTAAGATAAAGTGGCAGATAGGACAGTTGCCTTGCACATGGAAAGTCTGGATTTGACTCCTGTTACTTCATATCTCCTAAACCTCACAGGGTATGATCCTTGAAAACCAGGAATAATACTGAATACTGCCAGGTATAACCACCAAACCAAAAAAGTAGTATGTAAATGGTTATGTTTTAGAATAATGTTAGCACAACATTCCCATCCCCAAAGTGTCAATACCCTTCCACCAATGCCCAGGACACTTCGCTTGTCCTCCTAGATCATCTCAGTCTGTCATTTGAGTCAAACGGTTTGTTTTTATTGGATGCTGCCTAGTTCCTTGCCTTGTTTCTTTATGTCCCACATATGAGTGAGATCATCTGGCATTTAGCTATCTCCTGGCATATTTCATTTAACATGACACCCTCCAGCTCTATCCTTGTTGTAGCAGAAGGCAAGGCTTCATCTTTTCTCATAAAAAGCTTTCTACTTAAAGAAAGTGCTGAAAGAAGAGATGTTTGACTGGACTAGTACATCAAGTAGTTCTTGACCTTGGGGCGATCTGGGAAGGCAAATAGACTTGATCTTTCATGTCATCTAGCATTTGAAGGAGGTTGCCTGGAGGTTCGCTCAGGGAAGGATTGTGAAGTTTAGCTTGAGATTCTTGGGAAGGACTGCCTTGATTAATTAGGGATGGGCACCACAAGTTGAATTGGCTAGGCTGTTCTAACTTGCTTTAAGACTCCATTTATTTTCTCATTGAAAAGGGAATAAAAATTACAGCTCTCTCAACCCTACCTGGATATTATGAAGTTCAAATGAAGTAGGCTGAGAAATGTTATAAAAACCTAAACAGCACTAAGATATTACATTATCACAGTTGAGTGAGAGCTGTGTGTGTGTGCTCCTGTGTGTGTGTGCTCCTGTGTGTGTGTGTGTGTGTGTGTGTGTGTGTGTGTGTGTGTGTGCCTATATAGTCCTATTTCCTCCTAGGGAAAACACAAATACAGTTCAGTGTTTTCCAAGAAACCGGTTCTATAAAAATAAAAACAACCAAGCATTTGTGTGTCAAGCTCAGGATGTCAAAAGCTATTCTTTTGAAGATTAAACTAATTGGCAAGCTTTGAAAAAGCTTCAGTTTGGCCTTTCTTTCCACTTAGAGTCAATTTATTAACATGCACACACTTATCTTATCTATACTTCATTATTTCCCCCAAAACAATAGCCTCTCTACAAGTCATTAAACATTTTTCTTTTAAAAAAATGTATTAATTTCTGCTGCTTTGGGAAGGAGAGTGTCATTTTTCTTCTTTTATAAACCACTTATGATCTGACGAAATTTGCTCCTTCTCTCTGCCAGGCATCCTTCTCGACTTCCCCTTTTGCTGAAGCTCAGACCACCTCAGTGAATCTGCTATTATTGATTCAGGAAAAGGCTTTGATTCTGCAAACCACAAGCTGTTATTCATGAAACTATGACAACTCAGTATTAGCTACAAATCAATGAACTTTTAAAATGCAGTCAAAGCAACAAAATTCACTGCTAAACCTTGATAAGCCCACCCTGGAATGGGCCAGACTTTTATCTTAATAGCCATGTGATCTTTGCTGCTTTGATAGTCCCTGATAAAGCTGGCTCATCTTGGAGGAAAGGCGGGCTGCCTTATCCGGAAATGTAAAGCAAAGGGAATCTCTTCTTTTGAGTATATGCTGGGATGGGTCAACTTTCTCAAATAATCCTGTCATCAGCACCCTTTCTCTCCTCCCCACTCTTCTTTACTGATGAAATGGGAGCTCAACTGTAACACATGCTCTTTGGAATGATTCATTGGAGAGGGCACTGGAACCTCCAGCCTCCCACAGAATCAGTGCCCATGCCTTGACTCACAGCAGGGGCCTCTTTCTTGCTATTGCTCCCTTAGTCCTTAGTCACTGAAATGACTATACATGGTGTATACTGGAGTTAGTCATACATCTGATAGTTGCTGTGATAATTATCATTCTCCTCTACTTGGATCACTTTCATCTCAACTGGACTGCAGAGTCTGGTGTGATTTTTGGAGAGCAAGGGAGAAATGAGACCCTTTAATGGTGTTAGTGGTCAGTAATAATTTGTGTAGTTCATCACTTTATCTGGGGTAGTCTTGGGACCTGTGGTAATTTGTTGCATTGAGCCTCTACTTGCAGCTTCTCTAATTTCTGTCTTTATCTGAGGGAGCAGAATTGTGGGATTTTGTGTCCTTTCCCCTATTCTCCTATTTCTCTTTGTTATACATAGTACTTGCACCCTGTGCCACATCCTTGTCCCATCTTTCCCACTTGGGCCATTGCTGTAGCTACCAGCTCTGGTACAGGTGAACCCTGACAACTTGGTACTAGTGTTCCATCCTATGTTCACATTTGCTTGGGCTTCTGGGTTCCAGCACTGAGCTAACTCCAGAAAACACACACACACACACACACACACACACACACACACACACACACACACACACGCAATCTGTCCTGTGTGATGAGAGAAAGCTGAGTTGATTCTCTCTTTATCCATAATCAAACTTTCTTTCCCGAGGCAGGTCTGTGGTGTGGTTTAGCTGGCTTCTATAGGAGAGGCAGAGACCCTGCCCAACCCACATTTGAACTCTTTTTCTCGACCCTACTGCTCTACATGGGATGGTCTCCAATTCAGTGATATGCACTCAAGCCCCTCTCACAGGTTCCGTCTTCCAGGCAAATACACACCAAAATGTCCAGGTGGGATGACAAGCACAGAACTAATAATATAGAATATTCTACAGGATTGATACAGTAGAAGTACAAGGTGTAGTATCAGATAAACTAATAGAAAGTTAATCTAATCCATCATTTTAATCTCACCCCCCTAAAAGATAAGGATCAAGAATAGATAAATATTAAGACTACATAATTGGAGGCTGGAGCCATAGAACAGCAGATAAGGTGCTTGCCTTGCATGCTGCTGACCTGGGTTCTATCCTAGACATCTCATATGGTTCCCTAACTCCCACCAGGAGTGATTCCTGAGTTTTGAGCCAGGAATAAACCTTGAACACCCACTGGTGTAGCCAAAAACATCTTCACACACACACACACACACACACACACACACACACACACACACACACACACATGAATAGATAATGAGATATCTGAAGATGAAAAATAACAACAAATAAAAAGAAGACCAGTCAGGAATTAAAGAAATAAGAGAAAGAAAGGCTTTCTCTTTTTCTCATTTTTTTTCATTTTTCACCTATGAAATGTGGATATCCCCTCCCCAACTTCTTATTTATCCCACCTGATTGAGCAGAACTGCCCACACCTGGAATGGATGGGTAGAGGAGTCTGCCTGCATGTTGGGAGAGAGGGGATAAGAAGGAGAGTTAGACAGAGAAGTGTGAGAGAGGTGAATGGCAGAAGAGAATCGACAGAAGTGAGAAGCAACAGTGAGACTCAACAGAGAGATTTAGTATCAACAATTTAGCAACAGATTCAGCAGCAGCAGCAGCAGCAGCAGCGGGAGCTAGTCAGCCTGGAAGCCAGTTAGGAAGCCTGGAAAAAACAGCTGAAAGGGAGACAGAGGCTGAGAGAGCCAGAAGGAGTAGAGAAGTAGCTGCTAGGAAAAGTCTTAGGATAGAGGCCATATGAGGAGGTATAAATGGAGGTAAGGACTGTGAAATAAAGCTGGCTGACTCCTGGAACTTCATCTGACTGCCTTGTGAATCTTTCCACACTCACCCTGCAACCTTCAGACCGACCAGGCCTTAGGAGCTGTGGGATCCAGGCCAAGCGTAGAAAGACCTCACCATCCCCCTACCAACTCTAGGACTCTTTAATTTATATTAAGACAACAGTTCAACAAACAGCAGGACCAGGTATGCTCTTAGTCCCAGACAGCGACACAGTACAGAGCACAGGGATCTCTCCCCCACCCCCCTCTCTCTCTCTCTCTCTCACACACACACACACACACACACGTGGTGGGTACCAGAGAGTCAGACCTGCTGGACTATAACTGAGATGACAGTGAAATGCTGAGCTGCAGCCCTAGTGTGGCTCAGTGACAGGATACAGAGCAGCAGGCCCTAGTCAGGGGACACAGATGACAGAACCACCCAGACAATGAATGATAAGCTAGAAAGATTCCAGATCAGAAACATGTAAACTGAAGGGGAGAATGGGTAAGAACATCATACACTAAAGGTGACAGGACATGATAATCAGAGAAAGAAACTCATCCGATCACGTGGCACACAAGGACTATGTAGAGTCCCAGGGATCTCAAATTCGCAACCCTTGGGCCATTTGCAGCCCTCCTTACAACATTTTGTGGCCCTGCCCTAGAGGAATCTTTTTTTGTTTTGTTTTGTTTTGTTTTAGTTGTTTGGGTCACACCCTCCAATGTTCAAGGCTTACTACTGATGTTGCACTAAAGGATCACCTCGACTTTGCCTCCTGCGGCCCCCAGGTAAATTGAGTTTGAGACCCCTGATAGACCCATTTGCTTGAACTTAATTTTCTTCTGAGTTTTGTATGCAAAACATTCAAAAATTCTCAAGAACCCAGAAGCTCAGGAATAAATCCACTTTTATGCTAACAGGATCACTGTCTAGTCTGCCTAGAGGTTGTGGGGGAGGCACTGCCCATAAGAGGCAGATGAAACCCAAGCTCTAGTAGCCCGATAGTGAGCCCTTAGGAAGACAGCGGCTGGACATGGAGGTGGAGTGCAAAGATGACATCTCCAGTACTGTGGCATTTGAATAATGTGCCAGTTATGGCCATTATAAGCATTGCAGCTTTGGTTACTGTCCCTGTTTTTTTTATGTGGTGGGGATGGCTGGGCTCTGTCACCTGAATTAAGCTCCTGTTCTTTCCCAGAACCTTCCTGCACAGTTGGCTAAGCCTGGGCCATGTCCCCTTGTGCGAGGTTGGAAGACAGCCATATTTGTTTTACAACCAGAAGGTGTCTTCATCTGTTTGTACTGCTATGAGAAATACCACAGACTGGATAGCTTATAAATAACAGAAATTTACTTTTCACATTCTGGAGGCCCAAGGTCCAAGAACAGGATGCCAGCATGGTCTGGCAAAGACCCTCTTCTATTTTTTCATAAGGGAATGTTCCCATACACTTAAGAACCATTCATTATGTTCTGGGGGTGCTGCTCTCATTTAGGAGCGCTGCATCCTCAAGACCTAAGTACCTCCCAAAGGCTACATCTACTAATACCATCATGTTGTTAACTTAGGAATTTTGAAAGGACATAAGTTTTTAAGCTAGGGGTCCTCAAACTACAGCTTGCAAACTACATGTGGACCTCGGAGGGCATTTATTCAGCTCACTAGGTATTTTGTGCGATGGCTGCCTGTCCTGCTAAGCCTGACTCATCCATGGCCCAGAGTGTGGGATGTTCATTGCATTCTCCGACTTCCCTCCTTCTCTCTGTCTCTGAGTCCTCCTCTCAGCGTTGGGCAGGGGCCCTCAAACTATGGCCCACCTTGTAAGTGTGTAAAGTTGATTTGCTTTCCTTGTATATGATTGTATGTATATGATATGATGCTTTCTAGGTATATGAAACCTTTCAAGACTTTTCTTTCCTTTCAGAATTTTCTTCATCTGAACGATGTCTGCATGACTGTCTCATGATCTTTTCACAATATCTTGATCTGGTATCCCTTCAGTCTCTCTCTCTATGAGGTTTCTTAATATCTCTGGGTGAACCAGGTGTCAACTTCTTCTACTAGGTGGTCCACATCCAATCCCTGGGTAACATGCAGGTACCTTTGTCTCCACAATTTGGAAGGCAGGTCAATCACAGATTATCAGTCTTCTCTTTATCCCTAGCTTGCCAGTTGTTTCTTGCATATTTGTTTTCTCAGGTGGATGGCTGATACTAGTTTATGCTTTCTACACTTCCCTTTCTCTCTCTTTCTCTTCCCTTTGTAAGAAGTGAATCTTAGTACATCAATAATTCTCTTCCCCAAATCTTCTCTCAAAACACAAGACCT
Source organism: Crocidura indochinensis (assembly GCA_004027635.1). Lineage (NCBI taxonomy): Eukaryota > Metazoa > Chordata > Mammalia > Eulipotyphla > Soricidae > Crocidura > Crocidura indochinensis. The sequence goes on along the minus strand of PVKC010004320.1, from coordinate 27,318 downwards.
CTTCTTGATGTGGAGAAGGGGGGCTGTAAGAATCGTCTAATGAATGAAATCTTGACATTTGCCTTTGAAATTTCTGAATGGAACATTGCCTCACAATATACTGTGGAATTTGGTAACTACAAATACAGGAACTCAACTTGCGAAGTAAATTCCTGCTCAGAGCTCATATTTGAAAGGATTTTCTTTGTGTATCCATAAGCTTGGGTTTTAAAAGTGTCCAAATGAGAGTGATAGGTATCACAACAGTTAAAGCATTTGCCTAGCACACAGCTGATCTGATTTGATACCTGGCACCCTATATCTCCCCCATAGCCACCAAGAGTGATTGTGAGTGAAGAACCAAGAATAAGCCCTGAGCACAACCAGAAGTAGCACCAAACAATACAAAAAAACCCAAAAAAGATGTCTGAACTAGATGGTTTTATGTCTGTACTTCATGGGACTCTGACTATTATGTATGTTGAATTCTTGGTTTGTGATCCCAGCATCCTGAGAATGATGACCAACTGTCCCCCTCTTCCACAATGGTACCAGCTTAAATCTCTGATTCCTCTCTCATTTATCACCTCAAAGTTGAGATAGATAACACATTAATATATAATATAATATTGAGCGTTTTGCAAAATTTCTTTTGGTATTGCACAATAGACATTTCCCATGTGAACTAAAAACTCTGCAATGAGCATTAAAAAATTCTGAAACAGTTTATTCTGATCAGTGTTTTCCAAAATATGTAAAACTGCCTTCCACATCCCTGTGGGACTAAGATAATTGGGGGATAGCAGTAGGCTTAGATATAATAAAGGAGTTCTTTCTGTTCATTTAACTAAATATTTCTAGAGGAACGCTTTCTTTTCTTTTTTTGGATTTTGGGCCACACCCAGTGACGCTCAGGGGTTACTCCTGGCTATGCACTCAGAAGCCGCCCCTGGCCTGGGGGACCATATGGGGCACGGGGGATCGAACCACGGTTCGTCCAAGGCTAGCGCGGTAAGGCAGGCACCTTACCTCCAGCGCCACTGCCCGGCCCCATGCGCTTTCTTTTCTGAAAGAGGGCTATAGACCAAGTAAGTTTGGGAGCCTCTGTTAACCACACTTAGATAACGGCCAGTTAATTTTCATTACATTTGATCTTAAATGATAAAAGTATAGAATATGAGGTTGTGTTTTTAGTGGAGGAGACTTCTTAGATATTAGGAACAAAACCAAGGCAAGTGAGGATTTTCTTTCTGGTGGACTAAGAATATCAGAACAAGATTTCATCAAGCAGTTTCCAAAGGACAGAAAAATAATTGTATTTTTAATTCCTGGAGAAGTGTTTTTTTTTTAATTTTTTAGATTCCCATACCGTGGCTATGATCACCTGAATTAGAATCTCCACTATTCCCTCATTATTCTGATGAGTAGTTGGGACCACAGGTATGAACCTAAAGGAACAGCTAATTTCTGTGCCTAAATTCTCATTCTGAAGTGTTATTGTAATGAGATTTTTTGAAATAATGCACCAAATGGTAGTTATAATAGTTCTCCATCATACAACGTGGCCAGGCAGCATCCTCTCATTGCTTTTGGAATTCCTTACATTTTTAATCTGTGTTTGGTACAAATATTACCTTTCTCAAAGTTTAAAATATCCCAGGGGCACAGCGGTAGAGCCTTTGCTTTGCACGCAGTCAATTCAGGACAGACAGCAGTTTTTTTTTTTTTTGGTTTTTGGGCCACACCCAGTGACACTCAGGGGTTACTCCTGGCTATGTGCTCAGAAGTCGCCCCTGGCCTGGGGGACCATATGGGGCACGGGGGATCGAACCGCGGTCCGTCCAAAGCTAGCATGGTAAGGCAGGCACCTTACCTCCAGCACCACCACCCGGCCCCCAGACAGCAGTTTGAATCCCAGTATCCCATAAGTTCCCCTGAGCCTGTCAAGAGTGATTTTTGAGTGCAGAGCCAGAACCAGGAGTAACCCCTGAGTGCTGCCAGGTGTGACCCCCAAAACAAAACAAAACAGAATAAAAAAGTAAAAATATTCTCCACTTGTTCTCTTGGTATTCCTTGAAACTCAGGCTTGGACATGTGACAATTTCTGTCACTTGCCTTGTTGGTCTTCAGCTTTAGTTCCAAAGTTACAAAGGGAAGGTTCTTCCTCAGTGTAGAAACAGAGGCTTTCCAGAGAGGGACCATTTGAAGTGTCCTGATCTTAGGCTAGGATAAATGGGTTCTAGGCAGTTTCTATGAGGCTGTGATTTGGGCATTCATATTGGAAGCTGAATTGCAAAATTTTCATTTCTGGTGATTCAATGAGCAGCTCAATATGCACAACACAACAGACAGGCACCAACCAGAAGATCCCTCATTGTCTTAATTTTAAAAAATGATTCCCCCATCTCACCTCTTTTGTTGATGTAATAATTGGGATCATTTCTCTTCTTTCTTTCTTCCTTTCCTTCCTCCCTTCTTTCCCTTTTCCCACCTGATGGTGCTTGAGAGCTACTCCTTGGCTCTGTGCCTGGGTTGGGCGTCAGGGCACCATGTGATTCTGGGGATTAAACTGGAGTCACCTATATGTAAGGCAGGTGCCTGAAACCCTGTACTACCCCTCCAGTCCCGCATACATTAGCTGTGATACCTACACATTTTGGTTGCAGTGCTTGCCAGGGGTTGTGCTCTTGAGTTGTGGTACTCACATAAACTTAGCTGTAGTATGTCAGAGTTCATATAGAGTGTTGTGTGTTTTGGAACCCCAAAGGACTGTACTAGAGGTGGAGAGTGAGGCCTGGGGTAGAGGGTGCATAGGGGAGGGGAGGAAGTATCACATTCTGCATGTGGGATAGTTGGGAGGAATAAAACTTGTAGTGTTATTTTTGAGTCTCCTCAGGCCTGACCCCTTCCTCCACCCTTTCCTGGTTGATCTTGTCCAATCCGTTTTAGTTAGAAACTTTTAGGGCTAGATTTATCCCATTGTTATCCAGGGAAACCCTGGATACATAATTGAAATACCAGTTGCCTAAGGTCACTTTCTTTCAGGAAAGAAGTTGTAAAAGTGTTGTTTTTGCAATGAAGTGTTATCTCAAGTTACGTGGTAGTTCCCTTAAAATAATGTGAGGGTTACATTGGAATGCCTTTGAGAAGTTTTCATCTGAGGTCCAATATTTCCGCATCCCCTTATCAGAAAGCACACAAATTTAGGGGAACACTAGTGCACTTTTGTAACTGGCTTTGGGACAAGAGTTGACTACAATTGTACAGGTGGGAAGCTCCACGGAAGCTTTTTGAAAGTGCACAATCTCTTAAGAAGCCTAAGGGATTAGCTGGAAATTCACACTCCAGCGTGCAGTAGATTGAGTGAGATTGCCTGTTTGGGCATAGCTGGATCCTGCCCCAAACCATCCTTTTTAGGGGGCATAGTTGAAGCTGATCTGCAGCTTCTGGAAATAAGCACTGTGGCTTGTTTTTCCCTTTCCCTTTCTTTGTTGAAGTGATAGTCTTGGTTGTGGTGCTCATACACACCTTGATTTGGGTGCTCTGGAGACCCAATGTTTTTTGAGGTGGACAGGAGATCCAGGCATTGCACTCAGCATGTAGGGTGCTGTTAAGGGGAAACCCTCTCCAAAGGTAGAATCTTCCCTTCCTCCCCTCCCACCCAGGGAATATTCTTCCAGAGAGACTCGGTCCCTAAAAAAGCAAGAAACTTTCTGGGATAGGGATGGAGGCAAGGCATCTCAGCGTGACTGCTGAGTCTTGTCTACAGTCTTGGGGTTTGCAGGGAAACAGTTTCTGGGTGGCACAAGTCGATCCAACCAGCTTGCTGTGCTCATATCTGGTCTAATCTAGAATCCTTCCTGACATTGTATGCAACCCTTAGTCAGGATGGGCTGGGATGTACAGGGTACAGAGTAGATTTGTCAGGATGTATTATTGGATGTTACTTCTCTTCCGCCTTGAGGACCCACCAAGTTGTTCCTGGGCAGTTCTCGTGTTCCCTATCACAATACCCTGTTTTAATTAATGAGATTTCTTGATTAGAGACTCCTTACAAGTGCTGAGGATCAATACTTACCTGGCAGGGGCGATTCCATGATCACGAAGGTGGTTTCCCCAGGGTGAGGATCGCCCAGGTGCTGACCCCTGCGATTTCCCCAAATGTGGGAAACTTGACAGCGTAATTTATGGTAGTGGGGGACTGCGTGCGCGCTCTCCCCTGAGAAAAAGAAAAAGAAAAAAAAGAAAAAAAAAGTGCTGAGGATCAAATTTAAGGCCTCTGGTCTATAAAGTTAGGGTCTATAACTGAACTTTTACTGGGCCTCTTCTCCACAGAGTTTTTTAAAAATCTATTGTCCTTTTAATTGTGGGAGGAAAAGTGCTTCCTATGTATTTGAAAATAGAATCTAGTTGTATATATATATATATATATATATATATATATATAAAATAGAATCTAGTTGTATATATATATAAGTTTAAATAAGATAGACTTATTTTTACCTACTTTTACTCTGTTTAAAAGTAGTTTTATTTTCTGGCCTGGATCATTCCTAACCATTCTGATTCTGGCAATGGTATTAAACTACATTTTTAGGCAGCACTAATCATCTGGGAATTGTTCCAAGATCATCAACTTTCATATGAAGACAATCTCCTGTCCACAAAATCAAAGGCTGATAATAGACTAATGGATGTGTTATGAAGTCTTACACACAGTTTCCAACTAACTACTCAGGAAGATTTATCATATTGTGTAGTACTGTCCTTATTATAAGTTGTGCATGAAATATTTCTGCTCCTGTGTATAGTTAACTCAATGAACTGAGCACATGCATTGTATACAGGAGGCCCAGGTTTGATCCCGGGCACTGCATGGTTCTCTGAGCACTGCTAAGAGTGAACTTTGAGTACTTAAACATAGCAAGATGTGGCCTTCAAACAAAAACCAAACAAAATACTTGTTATTCATGTAAGATGCTTAGCTTAAAAAGGTCTGCTGAGAAGAAAAAAACCATGAGGTTCTGAAAATAATTCCGCAAGTTTATGAGTTTATAATTTTTAAAAGAAATATTTAAAACATTTTTGTACTCAAGAATCACTCCTGGCAAGTTTAGGGGACTATATGGGATGCTGGGGATTGAATTTAAGTCGGCTATGTAAAGCAAGTATCCTTTCTATTGTGCTATTGCTCTGGACCCTATACTTTGTCTTAAAGCAGTGGTCCTCAAATTATAGCCCACTAGCCACATATTGTATTTATTTATGTTTCGTTTTTTCACTTCTAAATAAGATATATGTTGTGTGCATAGGAATTTGTTCATAGTTTTTGTTTTCACAATAGTCCAGCCCTCCAACCATCTGAGGGACAGTGAACTGTGCCCCCCTCCATTTAAAAAGCTTGAGGACCACTGTCTTAAATTAGGTAATTAGGTGAGTGTTGTTTATTCTGAGTAGGTAATTAGGTAATTAGGTGAATATTGTCTATTCTGGTCTGTAAATGGGAAAAGACTCAAAGTGCTTCAAAGACTACCTCTCTCAGTTGCCAAACTCATGTGTGTGTGTGTGTGTGTGTGTGTGTGTGTGTGTGTGTGTGTGAGAGAGAGAGAGAGAGAGAGAGAGAGAGAGAGAGAGAGAGAGAGAGAGAGAGAGAGAGAGAGAGACCCCGCGGTGCTCAGGGGTTACCCCTGGCTCTGCACTCAGAAATTGCTCCTGGCAGGCTCTGGGGACTATATGGGATGCCAGGAATCGAACTGATATTCTGTCCTGGGTTGTCCTTGTGCAAGGCAAACGACCTAACACTGTACTATCTCTCTGGTCCCTTATTTTCTAGAGTTTCTTGCTGAAGTTGTGGGCTATCAAATCTTTTTCAGGCTAAATCCAAATTCTATCAAGAATAAATTATTTTTAAGCAAACTTGAATCTGAAAATTTTCTGTGTTGCAAATGTGTCAATTCTCAACTGGAGGCAAGTTCTTTTTATATTTTTATTTGTTTTTGTTTGTTTGTTTGTTTTTGTTTTTGTACCACACCTGGTGACACTCAGGGGTTGCTCCTGGCTTTGCACTCAGAAATCACTCCTGCCTTGGGGAACCGTATGGGACCTTGGGGGATGGAACAACACAGTTCATCCTAGGTCAGCCACATGCAAGGCAAATGCCCTACTGCTGCGACACTGCTCTTGCTCCTCTTATTCTTTCCATGGCTCAGATTGTTGGCTGACAATTAGGAGCGCCTAATGCAGGGGTTCTCACACTTTTTTTTTTGTTGTTTTTTTTTGGGGGGGTCACACCCGGCAGTGCCAGGGGTTACTCCTGGCTCCATGCTCAGAAATTGCTCCTGGCAGGCACAGGGGACCATATGGGGCACCGGGATTCGTTTTTGGTTTTTGTTTTTGCTTTTGGGTCACACCTGGTAATGCTCAGGGGTTACTCCTGGCCATGCGCTCAGAAGTCACTCCTGGCTTGGGGGACCATATGGGAAACCAGGGGATCGAACCTCTGTCCGTCCTAGGCTAGCGCTGGCAAGGCAGGCACCTTACCTCCAGCGCCACCACCCAGCCCCCAATGGGGCACCGGGATTCGAACTGATGACCTTTTGCATGAAAGGCAAACGCCTTACCTCCATGCTATCTCCAGGGCCCCGTTCTCACACTTTTTAAACAGGGACCCAGTTCACTGTCCCTCAGACCATTGGAGGGCCAGACTATAGTAAAAACAAAACTTATGAACAAATTCCCATGCACACTGCATACATCTTATTTTGATGTGAAGAAACAAAGCGGGAACAAATACAATATGTGGCCTGCGGGCTGTAGTTTGAGGACCACTGAGTGGAGCAGAATTAAACAAATAAACAAACATTCAAGCAACCTTATGGACCTCAGGTTATTTTTGAAAACTTTACGTCTGGAAGTGAGTTTGAAGGTACAGGTCTTTGCTTACAGCAAAATAAAGTGGCAGACAGGCTAAAGGTATTATGTATGTGGCATTGGGTTGGGGCACTATTCAGTGCTTGGTCATGGAGGAGCAATCAGACATGGAAGGGCAAACCATCTGCCCTCAGGGTGTCCTAGAAGTGATGACACGTATGTTAAGATCAGTTCTATTTAATTTTTGGCTTCATGTTCTTTACATTTTAATTTTCAGGATATCTATCTCCAAGCTCTATCAGAGCAAGTTAGTTAGAGGTTAGTAGAAATATAGTTAATAGGACAGAATAATGACCTTGATCAACTCCGAAAATGATTGATTTATTTACTCATTTATTGTTACGGGAGTCACCCCAGTGGTGTTAGGGGGACTCAGGGCCCTCCACCATTGTTCAGGCATGTGGTACTGCGCTGATGATCTAAGGCTCAGGCCTGATGGTACTACTGAAGATGGGGAAACTTGAAGTATCAGGCTTGAAGTGACTGGATTTAGGGCCTCATACACATCAGACATATGGTCCACCAATGGAACTATTTCATCAAGCCAAGGAATAATTCACTTTTAATAGCTTAATTGAGAAACTATACAGATCATTTAATATATTTAAAGTTCAATGTTTTCTAATATATTCACAGGATTATGCATCATCACCATAATCTAATTTTAAAACATCTTCATCGACCAAAAATGTCATTATCTTCCTTCCTCCTTCTTCTCCCTAGGCCTCTACTTTCAATATTTTTAAATTTGCCTATTCTGAACATTCTTATAAAGAGAATCATACAGGGTTTGGGGATCTAATTTCTTTTGCTTATCAGGCTTACAAGGTTCATTCCACTCATTTTAAATGTCAAATAATATTCCAGTGCATGAATATATTCCAGTGCATGAGTATTTTTTATTCATGAGTTGATATTTGGGTGTTTCTATTCAATCACTAATATTATGGTGATGAACATTCATGCAGATTTTATGTGGGCATATGTTTTCGATTCTCTTCAGCACAGTGCTAGGAATGGAATTTCTGGGCACATTGGAGAGAGAAACTGCTAGATAGTTTTCCACAATGGCTATATGGGTTTATATTCACACCTGCAATGCAAAAAATTTCAATGTCCCTTATATTTCAAAACACTTATTATTTGTTTTACTCTGTGTGTGTGTGTGTGTGTGCGTGTGTGTGAATTGCTTTAATTCTCCTTCCTGTGCTTTCCTTAAACTCTTGTCCACCAATGCCAAGGGTGATGACTATGCCCCTGTGCTCCCATTGGATTGTATTACCTAAGATTATTGTGTATGAAACTCAGGCTTAGGCTTTTTCTTTTTCTATAAAAATATAACCATCAGGGACCATAGAGATAGCATGGAGGTAAGGCATTTGCCTTTCATGCAGAAGGACGGTGGTTTGAATCCCATATGGTTCCCCGAGTCTGCCAGGAGCTATTTCTGAGCATAGAGCCAGGAGTAATCCCTTAGCACTGGGTGTGACCCAAAAACCAAAATAAATAAATAAAAATAAATAAATAAAATATAACCATCAAACCCTCATGGTTCACCTGTGCTTATAGATTTTTTTTGGTAGTTTGATTTTTAAAAGCTAATTTTATTTAAATTTTTCAAATTTAAAATTTTCATTAATTTATCACTGGCTTACAATATAGGATTTCAAGGGATAAATTCACTTTATTAAGAAGTAATGACTGATAGCACACTAATCTGTCTTTCCCTGGAAATCTATTTTAACTGAAAATGCTCAAAGATTTATGCCTTAGCCTATAGAAGACATTATTCATAGCAAAATTTCGGCAAGATGCAAGGCAGTAGTAGTTAGAAACTCAGCAAACCAAATGACTAATCTGATTTAGTTTTGTTCTTTGAGTACAGCTCTGCAGAAACACCTGGGGGTTCTCAGGACCATAAGACCTTCTTTCCTTTCATTAAAAAAACTCACTTTAAGGTAACGGTATACATATTGATCTGACCTAATTATTGATAAAATGGCATTTAGCGTTTAGCACAGTTTCCAAATGGTTTAAACAAGTTTTGTTTTGTTTTTGTTTTTGTTTTGGGGCCACACCTGGTGATACTCAGGGGTTACTCTTGGCTTTGTGCTCAGAAATCACTCCTGGCCAGAGGACCATATGGGACACTGGGAACAGATTCAGGTCCGTGCTGGGTCTGCTGCATGCAAGACAAATGCCCTACCGCTGTGCTATTGTTCCAGCCCCACAGGTATTGTTTTTTATTTAAAAATAGTTAAACTCTTCTTCCTAGATTAGTGGTGTTCTGAAGTTGATCAAATAAATTTGTTGACGAGCCTACTTAAACATGTATTGCAAGAAAACATGAAGGGTTCTAGTTTTTTCCAAATGTTTCCTCTTGTCACTGTGTTTGTTTTCTAGGAATTTTATTTCAAGAGTGCTTATAAATGAGTCTTAAAAAAAAAGTTTCAACCTGCTTTTCGAATCAATGGGAAAACTAGATATTCTAGTAAATTTTAAGTCAAGAATACCAGTGTATTGAGTCTTAAAGCTGTTATTTATGTTGTTGCTTCTTGTCTGGTACCTACTTGGCTACTATCACATTATGGAAGTTGCTCTTCATGAGAAAAGGAGCTGCCGAAAAACAGGGTTCCACACTGTATAATTTCTATGGCTTGTATTAATGCAGACAGTACAGTCGCCATAAAGAAGAAAAATTACCAGTGGAAGATAAAACTAAAATACTAGTTGCATTACAATTGCATTCTAGTGCTGCAATAAATTGCATGAAGCCAATAAAGCAAAACTAACGGAAGATATTTGGCACAAACCAAAAATGAAATGAGAGTCATTATGCTGTCTGCTACAGGGACATGCCTCGATGTAGTTAAAGCAATAAACTACCTGGGAGTAATCTTTGCTTATTTCAAATTGCATATTCCAATTGCCAAGCTCTTTCTGGCATTTTTGCCACACTTAACTTTACTGAGCTAAGGAAAGAATTACATGTCTGAATAACTCATGCTCTTTGAAATGTGCTGCTATCTTCAGTAACTCATTACTTCATTGGAGTCAAAATATTGTGTGTTCTAAAATTAATCAGAGTTTCCACCATAAATTAGCTCCACCCCCAACCGGATAGAATTGAATTGATCCTGAACTCCAACAACTCCTGCTCATTTGATTAGTAACTTCCAATCTTTATTTCCTATGCTTTTTTTTAGGTTTTCAGGATCAATGAGTCTTTCTTATCACTGAAGGAACCCAAATAGGTCAAACCTATTGGGATTTTAGTATTGAACTTTTATATAGTGTTAAGTAGTTTTCCAAGAAGACAGATGATCTGAGTTGATGGGTCATTTGCCCAGGTGTACTGTCCTTTTATATGTTAATAGATCTTTTACCTTCAAAGGATTGTTTTCTAAAGTCAGCAACCCAGAAAGCAATTTCGCCTTTCAGAGGGTAAGAATTTACAAAATTAGATAAAAATCTGGCCAACAGATTACCTCAGCACCTTCCAGGGATCTATAATAGGAAGTGGGCACCTTTGTTTCCAGATAAACCAATGATCGAGTTAGGGCTGATGCCTGGAAGAGAGCAGGGGAGGAGGTGAAGAGTTCCAGGAAGCAGAGAAAACCCTGTGGAGAGGACAAGATAAACTTGTTCTTGCCTTAATCTAGTTACATTTGGATTGTTAAACTGCATTAACAGAGCTGCTTGCTTTCAATAATTGAGCAGCTTTTCATACCTTGGTTGGAAAAAGAGCATTCTCAGGCACTGCCGGTGGGGATATGAGTCAGAATGTCCTTTCTGGAGGTCGTTTTGGCAGTATTCATTAAAAGCCTTAAAAACAAGCATGTAATTTGCCCTAGCAGTTATAGCTAGGCATTTATTCTGGGGAGATAATCATGATTGGACTAAATATGTTTATACAGGGAATAAAACATTGCTGCTGTGGAAAGCCAAGAAACCACCTTGACAACTCAAAGTTGGAGACTGAGTGGGTTTGAACATATGCAGAGAGGGACGTGCAATGAATGCCCCGCAGCTCTCCAGAGAGTTGGAGGGGTACTCCTACACTTCCAGAAAAGGTCGATAAAATACAACCCGAAAAGCAATGGCAAAAAAGTGAGACTCACAGGATGTCAGTTCTTGTTGGAAAAATGCATGTATTTACATAAAACAAAACAAATTAATGCATCAGATTGTTAAATGGGTTGTGTTTGGTGGCAGTATTGTAAGTGACTTATTGTCTTCTTTTTTACTTGTATGTTTTTCAAGTCTAATATAATGAATATGTATTATTTTTTGTAAGCAGATAAAAATAAGGTTTGAGAAAAGTCTTTAATGAAATTCATGTATTACAATGATTATTCCATTGTGAAATACTATCCTTCCTTCTGTGTCTTACAGACTGGCAGAGGGCTAAGTCCCAGAGAGCTCTTCTGGTTGTGGGAGCTTCAAAACTAAAGCTGACTGTGTCTATTTGGAATCATCTTATCTTTGGGGCTGGTATTTGTTCCTTTGGGGTTTTTTTTTGGGGGGGGCAGAGAGGAGAGGAGCCACACCTACTGATGATTAGTGGTTACTACTGGCTTTGTATTCAGGAATTACTCCTAAAGGGGGTACTCAGTGAACCATGTGAGGATTAAACCCCGGTCAGCCACATCCAAGTCAATTTGTCTTCCTGGTACTATCTATCAGTATTGCCTTACCAATATTATTGCTTTGGCCCCTGGACTGGAATTTCTCAAGATGATTAATTAAAAGGGGGGGAAGGGGAGTCTTTGGAGAGGGTTCTGAATGTCTTCTGACACTTAACCATTCCTTTCCCACATTCATCTCTTCTTCATTCCCCAAATTTCTGGGTTCTGGGGAGAGTTTTGGGAACAGATGACCTCTGTTCCTCTATCAAATCCTTCTGAAGAAGCAGCCCTTCAGTGGTGTGGAGAACTACCCTAAAATAAAAGGTAAAGGGGTACAAAATCTGGTTCTGTGTGTTTTTATTGTCTAAAGTTTCCTGGTTGGTATAACAGATGTAATAAGGGTTCCTGACTCATAAGACAGTGCTTGTTTTATTGCCTTTGATGTGGGTTGTAGCCCAAGTGTGTGAAGGCAGTATAGGATGTCAGAGTCTGTGAGCCCAAAATATGCTCCTTGGGCATGTGATTATTTTAAGTTAAAAGCACTGAAGAATAGCAGATGCAGAAAGGACATGCTGACCTTCTGTTTTCTTCTTGAAAGCAGGAGATAAAATTCCCCATGTGAAAGGTGCCCTCTCTGTACCAGGAGGAAAGAAACCTTCTTATCAGAGACTGGGCATGAAGACAAAGAGAAATCTGTACACACAGATACAGTGGAAAAAACCCTTGTATTTCTAGTTACTTTCTTACAATGAACTGCATGACCCTCCTAGATCTTTTTGTCTCATCATGTTTTCATGTATTACCTGCAATTCTCTGTGCAATCTAATGTATAGGAAGACACCTTGCAGGTGGGATAAGTGGGTCCCCAAAAGGAGTAGGCTTCCTGGATATCTCATGAAATATTGCATGTCCTCTGTTCCCTGGGTGTCTCATCTAATTTGTCACAAGGGCTTAGATGAACTGAGAAGTAAGGGAGGTAGTAAGTTGCTCAAGAAGAGGGGAGTGCTCCTGCCTTCCTATTCAACCCAACTCGGTCTCAGGGGAAAGGACATAAAGGATCAGGACTGGTAAAGTCTTCCATGAGCACCTGCCTGGCAGAGAGGCTTGCACCCTACCAGCCCTAATCAGCAGTCATCAGGGTTAAGTTCCACTTGATTTTCACAGCCCCAGGACTTGGTACTCATCTTCTGATCTTGGGAAGTCTTGGTCTCAGGTTGGATTTGCAGAAGCGGGAGATAAGCCCTTGTCTTCACCTAGGTTCCAGGCTTCCAGGTTTGTTACCCATCCTACCAGAAGAAATTTCAGGAAGGAGATTCACAATCAAGTAATTAATTTGAGAAATAAAAGGATAGAGAAAAATGGACAAGAGTGACAGCATAGCAGATAGGACACTTGCCTTGCATGCAATAGACTCCAGTTGGATTCTCCAGAATACTATATGGTCATCTGAACACTGCAGGAGTGACCCCTGAGCACAGAGCCAAAACATAAATGCTGAGAACTGCCAGGTATGGCCCCAGAACAAAACAAAACAAACATGAAGAAAAAGGGAGAATCATTTTCAGAGGAAAGCAAAGGAGAGATATCCCAAAATGTCTTTGGGGGTGGTATATATATTAATATTTGCCAAAATTCCTTTGATTTGGAGTTCTGTGCACAAGTATGAGTTAATCAGAAGATTTTCATCAGAAAAGCACTGAACTTTTGTTGATTCTTTTCATGTTGGTATCTGCCATAGAAGCTTGTCCCTTAGAGGGTCCAGATGATCCCTAGACCCTTAGTTTCTGCCTTTGGGCTAGCATGGTTTGGAGACATGGTGACTTTTCTAATCCACACTGGTTGGGCCTGCCTGTCTGGTAGTCTGCTAGCAATAAAACCCAGTTCAGTGGTGAGTAGTGAGCTAAAAGCCACAAGCAAGGTAGAGGTAAAAACAAATTTATTAGGTGCAGTGAGGATGGACAGAGGGAAACTAGTGTTTAAAACACTGTGTCTCCAAACTTGCTCGTGGGCGAGAATTTATAGGTTTTAGGCCTAGGCAGGTAGGCAGCTAATGAAGGGAACCCAGTAATGAATTCTTGAGAGATAATAAAAGAAAGAGAGGATTTCACAGAGTTACTTTGTTATTGATAAGAGTTTCCCCTGGTGCCATTGCAGGCCCAGAGAAGATTGAACCCTTACTGAGAGACGCTGCAGGAGGAACAAAGACCAGGAAAGGAAAGTCAGAGATCAACCCTTTTGCCTGGCATAAGACTTTTGCATAGGTAGAAAGCCTCACTTGGGACAGGTCGGAGAAACTCTATAAAACTCAACTTGCAGCAAAGGAAGCACATGTAATATGCTGGCACGTGTGCATGATGTCTGCACATACACATTGCCTGCATCGCATCCCTTCTTGAGATGTGAACTTTCATACTTTAACTCTGGCTCTCTCCCTGTTGCCTTGAGCACATTATTCCTTCTTTTTCTTATCCTCTCTCCTCCCCTTCCTTACTACCTCTGAATAAAACCTAGTTTTACTTCATTGCTCTTCTCCTCCAGAAATTCTTTTCTGTGAGGGAAGGTGATGGACCTAAAAGGCTTGCACAAGTCTAGGACTGACTTTCTGTAAAGAGCAATTCCTTACTCCAGTCTGAGTTCATAGCTCCTTAAGAAATGATGTGGTGGGGATTAAAACTTGCACTGGGCAGAACAAGTGGGAGTCAGGTGGGGCTTGATGGCTGCCTAGTGGGGCTGGCAGGGGCTGGTCACAGATGTTATCAGTCCTAGATCTATACATCTACCCCCAGGGTGGCAGAGGTAGAGAGAGAGAGAAAAGTGGTAAAGTGGTACTTTAAAAGTAAAGTGGTAAAGGGGAAATTTGCTTTTTCTGATAGCTGCCTAAAGGGACTTTGGCTAATTCTTTACAAAGAAAACAGATTATAAAGACTGCTTTTGATGCTTGACATGCTCACAGGCCCTGTGCTAGGAGTATAAACAGATACCCAATCCTTAGAAGAAATCTACAATAGGGATGGATTTTTATTCTGTTTCCACTGTGCAGAGATCAAACCTGAGTCTCAGGTGTTCCCAACTCTCAGGCTACTGAGTAGCTTTTAGTCCCTGCTCTCACTGTTGTTAAGCTTTCAGTCACTTATGATATTTAAAAATATTTATTGACACTCAAAATTCTGAATTGATTTCTGTTTTGATTACTAATTTTAAGGTCAAAATAATTAGCAATTCTTAATTGCCTACAATGTGTTGGATTCTAAGCTAGGTATGTGCTAAAGGGACTTGAAAAAAATGTTCTTTGCTATAGTCAAGGTTTTTGGTTTCAATCCATCACCTAAATAATAAGTTAAAATAAAGTGGGGGTATTTACATGAGAAGTGTGTTCTGAATTGAATGCAAATGAGGTGTGAGTGGCGGCACATTGTGTGTTATTCATTATGGACAACAACTACTAGCATTAATTAATTATACTTCTTTCTTTCCTTGAAAGGCAACTGCCCTAAAATTTTCCTTACAAAAGGAGCTAATTCCATTGTGCTTCCATCACATGTCATCCTTTAAAGAGGTGGGATTTGTTTTCGCTGATGTCTTACAAACCTTGTAATCTTGTCTACCACATGCCTTTCTGTTTGACCTGGTCTGTTCATCAGGTTCTTTGTATTTATTTTTTAACTTACTTTATTTAAAGATCACATTATTATGGGGCTGGAGAGATAACATGGAGGTAAAGCATTTATTTGCCTTGCATGCAGAAGATCAGTGGTTTGAACCCGGCATCCCATATGGTCTCCTGAGCCTGCCCGGAGCGATTTCTGAGTGTAGAGCCAGGAGTAACTGAGCGCTGCCAGGTGTGACCCCAAAACAAAACATACAAAACAAAACAAAAACAAAAAAAGACCACATATTACATATTTGCTCATATCACATCTATTCCAAATCCAATCTGACTACCAATGTAAAATTCCCTTTATCATTGTTTCCAGGTTCCCACCCATTCTCAAATCTATCCTATTGCAGGCACAAAATAACATACTTTAGGGGCAAAAGTGATAGCACAGCAGTAGGGCATTTGCCTTGCATGTGACCAACCCAGGACAGGCCAGGGTTCGATCCTTGATATTCCATATGGTCCCCTTAGCCTGCCAGGAGTGATTTCTGAGTGCAGAGCCAGGAGTAACATCTAAGTGCTGCTGATTATGATCCCAACTCCTCTTCCCCCCAAATAATAATAATGTACTTTATGTTGCCTTTTTTGTTTTTGTTTTTGTTTTTGGGTCACACCCGGCAGCGCTCAGGGGTCACTCCTAGTTCTACCCTTAGAAGTTGCTCTTGGCAGGCACATGGGACCATATGGGATGTCTGGGATACGAACCCACTGTCCTTCTGCAAGGCAAATGCCATGCTATCTCTCTGGTCCCTTTATGTTGCTTCTAAATAGATAAGTGGTACTAAAATTATTTTTTTAATTAGTGCAATACAAACATTTGTGAAAATTAATGTATATTGTAGTCAGGTCATCGAAGCATGTCAGAAGGTTTACTAAGCAATTTGCTGCTCGTTGACTTTCTGTTATTTATTTTGCTTTTGAACATTAAAGACTTGGAATCCATGTTGATATCGAAACTGGAATAACAATACTGAAAAAAATTGGGTGGCCACATGGTCCAGAAATTCTAAGCTCTGTGGCTAGTACTATGGCTTTTGTGGACATGTTTTTGACTGCCAGGCCTTTTAGAAGTATGAGAAGGCAGAGGGAAGGTACACACACTCATTCTAAAAAAAGTCAACCCAAAGACTGGCATACCTGGAGTTTTGGTTGGTTTGGTATCTCTGCAGAACTCCATACTTAAATGGTGAAGTTGAGCCATTGGCAAAGTGACAGTTGTGAATGGTGGGTGTAGCTGGCTAGGTTTCAACAGGGAAAGAACTTGGCTTGCTTTTTCTTCCTGATATTGCCATTTTCAGCTACATGAACAGTGTTCTCATAATTTTTCATGGATTGTTTTACATATCTTTTGAAAATAGAGTGAGTCTATGGATCTGATTGAATGCAAATATGGCAATTATGTTCATTAAGGTTTTGCAGAGTCTATGACTTCACATGGGTATCATCCAGGTCTCTTTTGACCTTTTCCTCAAAGTATTATGGAAGCCCTCTTTTATTTTCCTTTCTACAAATACGCGAAAGCCACAGATATTTAAGAATGGCTTTTCCTCTCAAAATAAGGGCTTAAAACTGCCAGCGATCTGGAAAAAATCATAAATAAGAAGATATAACTGACTCACTCCCCCTCACCCCCTTTTCAACCAGCCTCCTTTTTGCTAAAGTCATAAACTGGTGACTACATGAATTGATTCAGTGTTTTATTACTCATTTACTGTAAAATATTATACAGTCTTGGCAAGTGATGAGTGACTATATAACTAAGCACGCTTCTACAATAATTCAAGAACCTCAGTATGATACAAAATGATGATAGTGAAGAAAGTAAGAAAGCAGACAAGATTACTCTACTAGGATTACTCTCCTTCTGAAGCCTCAGGGGTCTCAAACTCAATTTACCTGGGGGCCACAGGAGGCAAAGTCGGGGTGATCCTTGAGTGCAAAGTCAGTAGTAAGCCTTGAACATTGGGGGGTGTGACCCAAACAACTAAAACAAAACAAAACAAAAAAAGATTCCTCTAGGGCAGGACCACAAAATGTTGTGGACCATGGGTCGCGAGTTTGAGACCCCAGCTTGATATCAATGCATAGACTTGGTCTGTGTCTGGTATTACTTTTAATCATCTTGTATTCAATTCTCACTATTATTCAAAACATTAGAGGGCACTTTTCTGAGATGATATTATTATTGGGATTTTTAAATGTTTATTTTTCTGTTTTATTTTGTTTTGTTTAGGGGCCGGGCGGTGGCGCTGGAGGTAAGGTGCCTGCCTTACTGCGCTAGACTTGGACGGACCGTGGTTCGATCCCCCGTGCCCCATATGGTCCCCCAGACCAGGGGCGACTTCTGAGCGAATAGCCAGGAGTAACCCCTGAGCGTCACTGGGTGTGGCCAAAAAAAAAAATGAAACTACTATTTTGTTTTGTTTAATATCCAGGGAGTGAACCCAAGACCTATCTCATCTAAGGTGTATGTTCTACCAATGAATCACACACCCATTTCCCCTAGATGTATTGTTTTTAAATTTTGTTTTCTAGATGAATAAGTGGAGACTGAGAAATTTGGTCAATTGTCCAAGATTACAGTGGTTGCCAGAGTTGAAACTGGGCTCTCTGTAACCAGAGCTATCTTTTTTTGTTTGTTTGTTTGTTTTTTTTTTTGTTTTTTTGGGCCACACCCCGTGACGCTCAGGGGTTACTCCTGGCTATTCGCTCAGAAGTCGCTCCTGGCAGGCACGGGGGACCATATGGGGAACCGGGGGATCGAACCGAGGTCCGTCCTAGGTTAGCCCCGGCACCTTATCTCCAGCGCCACCGCCCGGCCCCCCAGAGCTATCTTTTTAACCAGCATATTAAATAACTCTCCTTATTCTTTTACTATGTAGTTTTACTCAGTCACTACTTAAGAGTAATGAAATGATCATAACACTCATAATTCATGGTATTAATCCAACCTCTAAAGTTCATTAGTTTCAGGTGAATGTCATAATGTGTTGGAATTTGTATACAGCAGGAAATGATCACCAAAATAAGTCTAGTTTTTATCTGTCACATACATACTTACAGATTTTTAAAAGTGTCACAAGACCTTTAAAGATTTTCTCTTAGCAACTTTCCAATGTGCAATCCTGGGATTGGAGAGAGAGCGCAATGAAATAAGCACATGCGTTGCCTGCAGGAAATCTGGGATTTAATCCCCAGCACTGGATCCTGAGCATCAACCAGGAGTGACCCCTGATCTTGGGACATTGGGACACAGGCAGTAGTTCCAAGTGATGCACCCAAACAACAACAACAACAAAAAAAAACAATTGAATTTCTAATATATTATTATCAATTCTAATCAATATGTTGTATATTGCCCCTTAAAACTATTTTATAATTGGAATTGTGTAGAACTAGATCCTTTCTACTCTTTGTTTCTTAGAAGGAGCAAATTCTAATTTTAAGGCTAAAATAGGAGCTTTTTAGAAATATATTTCTTGTAAGTCACTTTGTATTTGAGGGATGTTTTATTTGCACTACATCTGGCTGTACTCAGAGCTTACTCCTAGCACTGTGCTCAGGGATCACTCCTAGAGATGCTCTGGAGACTACATGCAGTGTTAAAGATTCAAAGGGTATTGAACCCATACAAAGCAGATGCCTTCACTGGTGTACTTTCCTTCCCTATCATCTCTTTTTTTTCATTGTGAGGTTCTCTTTCAGTAGAGCTTTATTCAGAGTGAGGGGATGGAATGTAATATGGAGATTAAACTCAGAGACTTACACATGAAATGCATGTGCTGATTTCTGAGTGCAGAGCCAGGAGTAACCTCTAAGTGTCACTGGTTATGACCCCAACTCCTCTTCCCCCAAAATAATAATAATGTACTTTATGTTGCCTTTTTTTTTCTTGTTTTTTTGGGTCACACCCAGTAGCGCTCAGGGGTCACTCTTAGTTCTACCCTTAGAAGTCGCTCCTGGCAGGCACAGGGGACCATATGGGATACCGGGATACGAACACACTGTCATTCTGCATGCGAGGCAAATGCCCTACCTCCATTCTATCTCTCTGGCCCTTTTATGTTGCTTTTAAATAGATAAGTGGTAATAAAATTATTTTTTAATTAGTGCAATACAAACATTTGTGAAAATTAATGTATATTGCAGTCAGGTCATTGAAGCATGTCAGAAGGTTTACTAAGCAATTTGCTGCTCGTTGACTTTCTGTTATTTATTTTGCTTTTGAACATTAAAGACTTGGAATCCATGTTGATATCGAAATCGGTATGTTCCTACTGGAATAACAATACTGAAAAAAATTGGGTGGTCACATGGTCCAGAATTCCAAGCTCTGCGGCTAGTACTATGACTTTTGTGGGACATGGTTTTGGCTGCCAGGCCTTCAAGAAGTATGAGAAGGAGAGGGAAGGTACCCACACTCATTCTAAAAAAGTCAGATGGGCTGGAAAAGTCAACCCAAAGATTGGCATACTTGCAGTTTTGGTTGGTTTGGTAACTCTTCAGAACTCCATACTTTAAATGGTGAAGCTATTAAGTCTAGTTTTTATCTCTTTCAGTAGAGCTTTTTTTTTTTTTTTTTTTTTGGTTTTTGGGTCACACCTGGCAGCACTCAGGGGTTACTCCTGGCTCCATGCTCAGAAATTGCTCCTGGCAGGCACAGGGGACCATATGGGGCACTGGGATTCAAACCAATGAACTTTTGCATGAAAGGCAAACGCCTTACCTCCATGCTATCTCCTGGGCCCCAGTAGAGCTTTTTTTGGAGTGAGGGGAGAGAACATAGTGTGGAGATTAAACTCATAGACTTAGACATGAAATGCATGTGCTCTATCTGCCACTTGATTTGTCTTCTGGCTATTGTTATTTGGACATTGGCCAGAGCTGTGCTTAGGAGTTCTGGGGGTCACTAAGGATTCACTAGCAGTTAAATGCTAGGACCTGAGGATGTGATATTATTTAGGTCTTGTGGTATGCAAGACCACCAGGGCCACTTCAACAATGCTTAGATGCCACATGGAGATGGGGAGTAACCTACATTGGGCACATATAAAGTATACTTTAATCCCTGTACTCTCTCTTGGTCCCCCAATATCATTAAAAAATGAAGGGGCCAGAGCAATAGCACAGTGATAGGGCATTTGCCTTGCACGAAGCAGATCCAAGATGAACCTGGTTCAATCCCCGACATCCCATATGGTATCCCTAGCCAGAAGCGATTTCTGAGCGAATAGCCAGAAGTAACCCTTGAGCATCACCAGGTGTGCCCCCCCACCCCCCGCCAATATTGAAGGATGAATCAGTGGTTAAAAGCACCTACTTTTCAAGGGGTGGGCATGCATTTAATCTTGGTGCTGCCCACATACATTGAGTGTGGAGCTGAGAACTCAGCTCTCTGAGTCTCCTGGGCATTACAACAATGGATGCTAGGTCAAGTACCGAGCCTGCTATGTGCAAGCTCCTCAGTGAGTGTTTGACTCAAGTGAGTTTGGCAAATGTAGCTTTTGCATGGATTACAGCCATGAGTGGAATACCCAGCAACATTTGTGTGAGCACCACAGCCACCCCTGCAAGCATTGAGCCAGTAGGTACATTAATGACTGTGTAACTGACAGCATGTGCACCATGACCGAGTGTGTGAGCACCACAAATAAACAGAGGTAACCACTGGTCATCGAAACAAGAACGATAAAATGAAAGGAAGGAAGTAAAACTGAAAGAGCTTAATGTTGAGAGCAACCCCCGACCCGAGGGCATGTTGGAAATTGGTTCAAACTGAATATCAATTGGAAAGACTATCATTTGAGCACAATTTGAGGTCAATTTGCCAAGCACTCAGATATGTGTTAATTGCTAGTACTGTGATAGTTTGTCCTAAGCTCAGGTGTAAGCTTCATACTGAGTTTTGCTCCTGGATACATTACAGGTATTTTATACTCAGCAGTAACGAACCACACACATGATCTGATCCCTTGAACCTTACAAGGATTTAAGACACTTGCTTTGCATGCAGCTAATCTCAGTTTAATCCCATAAACCACAGATAGACTTCTGAGCACTGCCAGGAGTGACCCTTGAACACACAGCAGGAGTAGCCCCTGAGCACCTGGATGTGGTCGAAAAACCTAAACCAACCAATCAACCAATTTCCTATGATTTTTGTTTGGAAAATTATTCTTTCAACTATTTAAGGCAAAAATAATGCTCAGTAATTTTTATTGCCCTCATTCTTCCAACCAATCTAATTAGTTTATCAAAATAAATACCAAGTGCATTAGTTTCTAGATCAGACTGTCTCTCACTCTGATCTTCTTCTCTCTATTTCTGTGATTACCTGTGTTGTTTGGCACCTTGCCATCCTTTGCCTTAAACAGCTTCAAGCCAGCCTCATTAGTTCTGTCTTTAGTCTCACCATTCTCTGATTTAGGCTCCTTGAATAATGTCAGTTTCAAAGAGTTTGGAGATCTCTTGTAATTGCTTAAAAATGTGCAGGAGAAAATTTATGACAATCATGAGATTCTCAAGGAAATTTTTGAATCTCTACTCTGCTTTATAACTATAACGGCCATGTGATATTTTAAATATATATAATAGTGATCACATAATCTTTTTGTTTGTTTTTGGGCCACACCCGGCATTGCACAGTGGTTACTCCGGCTCTGAGCTCAGAAATTGCTCTTGGCAAACGCCCTATCGCTGTGCTATCACTTCACCCCCCCCCCCTTTTTTGTTTACAAAAGTTAGATGCATTCTTTAAATAAATGTATTAAAAAAATAAAATAAAAAGGTTAAAAAGTTCACTGCAGATGTAGTTCAGTGGTGAACCTTGCATATGTGGTGCTCTGGGTTTGATCCTTAGGACTATCCAAATAGAAAACTGAAAATAAAAACTCACTCCAAGCAGTGCCAGGTATAGTATGATTCTCAAAACATAGCAAAGGAAACAAAATGTGACTCATTTACAGCCAAGGCCATAGCTCAAAGAGCTGAAGTATCTTATTTATAGTCAGGAGTCATGGGCTTGATATTTGGCACTACAAAGTCACCCAGCACCATGGGGTATATTTCCTGAACACCACCAGCTTCCTGGTAGGGCTAAACTTCCCTGCAAGGGGCCAATGGAGCCTGAGGGAGCCCAAAATCTGTGTCAGTAAACTGGTGAGAGTTGGAGAGACCCCAAACAATGCCATTGAATTACAAGACCCTAACTAAGAACTGATGCTTAGCCACAAGTTATAATAGCAGAAAGCTTGTTTTCCCAAGAGAATGGAGGCTGCCAGTTAATCGCTCCCTTTTGCCCCATAAATCCTCTTCTTGGTCTCTTGTCCAGAACTTTCACCAGGGCAGCCTGGCTATCCCTAACCACATTAGGACAACAGTGGATTATCACTGACATCAATTAACATTCCCTTAAATACCCACAAAAGAAGTTGTGGGAGCAAGAAGCAATAAAATTCTAATCACAGGGTAACAGTAAGTTCAGACCAAGGAACTGAAAGGACTATTTTAAGACAAGATAAATCCCACAAATACATCAAACTTCTTTTTTTTTTTTTTTTTTTTTTTGGTTTTTGGGCCACACCCAGTGACGCTCAGGGGTTACTCCTGGCTATGCGCTCAGAAGTCGCCCCTGGCCTGGGGGACCATATGGGGCATGGAGGAATCGAACCGAGGTCCGTCCAAGGCTAGCGCGGTAAGGCAGGCACCTTACTTACCTCCAGCGCCACCGCCCGGCCCCAAATACATCAAACTTCTACGAAAGATGGCACAACATTCCATGACAACTATCTCTTTCAATGTGTTTTTGGTTTTGTGCCACACCTGATGGTGATGCTCAGGGGTTACTCCTGGTTCGGTGCTTAGAAATCACTCATGGCAGGCTCAGGGGACCAAACAGGATGCCTGGGATCTAACACAGATCAGGTAGATGCAAATGCTCTACTTGCTGTGCTATTGCCCCAGCTCCTGGAACTGTCAGTCTTAAACATATATCCACCCAATGAAGGACTAGCAAAATACTTAAAACAACTGCAAATACATTTCAAGCAACACAATAGTAGTCAGAGACTTCAACCTCTTGACATATCAACTAGATTAAAATTCAGCAAGGAAATACTAGCTTTGAAGAAAGAAATGGAAGATAAAGGGTTAGTTTGTGTGTGTGTGTGTGTGTGTGTGTGTGTGTGTGTGTGTGTGTGTGTGTGTATAACAAATTTTACCACCCTCCCAACTCAACACACATTCTTCTTCACTGCACATGGGATCCTCTCAAAGAAAAAGCACATGCTGGGCCACAAAACATCTATAATATCAAGAAGATACAAGGTGTATCAGTTGTCTTCTCAGATGATGATGCACTGATAATAGAAGTTAATCACAAATAAAAATCACATACAGAAAGTTAAACACAAATAAAAAAACTCTGTTTAATCTAGAGATTAGACAGCTCACTACAGAGCAATCAGTGGGTCAGAGAGGAAATAAAAGAGGAACTCAAAAGATCTCTTGAAACAAACATGAGGACACAAACTACCAGAACTGTGGGGCACAGTAATAGTGGTGTTAAGATGAAAGTTTATAATTTATAGTTCTTTAAGCATTCATTAGAAAGGAAGGAAAGGTTCACATAAATAACTTGGCTGCACAGCTTGAGTAATTTGAAAATGACATTTTCCAGAGAAATAGATAAATATTATTGAAATTCATATGGAGCAATACTTCCACTACCCTGAATATGTAAAGGTATCATTTCCCCACCTTCAAACTGTATTATAAAGCAGTAATAATTAAAACAGGATGGTATTTGAATAAAAATAGACCCTCATAGCAATGGAATAGCCTTGAGTATCCTGAGATAGATCCTCAGGTATATAACCAATTAATATTTTTAGAGAAGCAAGGAGTATGAAGTGAGGCAAGGAAAGCCTCTTTGACAGGTGGTGTTTGGAAAACTGGTCAGATACATGCAAAAAAATTTAATGAGCTCAGGCCTCTTTATAAAACTATGCATCTTTTGTCAAATCAAAATGGATTGAAGACTTTTATATCAGCCCTGAGCTCATAAAGCACATAGAGAAAAACATTGGCACAACATTCCATGATATTGAAGCTACAAACATCTTCAAGGGTGAAGCATCATTGACCAAGCATATCTAAGCAAAGACAAACAAATGGGCTACATAAATTAAGAAGCTCCAAAAAATGATGACCAGGATGCAAAGACTGTCCATGGACTGGGAGAAATTATTTACCCAACATTAATCTGATAAATGGTTTATAGCAAAGATGTATAAGGCATTGGTTGAATTTAAGAAGATAAAAGCATATAACCCCATCAAGAAATGAGAAAAAGAGATGAACAGCAATTTCCGTAAAGAAGAAATACAGATGGTCAAAAGGTAATGAAAAAAAATTCTTCCATATCAGGAAGATGTAAATCAAAACAACGAGTTCTCATCACAAAACTGGAACACAGCGAAAAGAGCAAGAACAACCAGTGCTTGTATGATGAGGGAGGGGTGGAAGGAGAAAAGAACTTCTATTTACTGGTCCATTATTTTTGGAAAATAATATGAACACTCCTCAAAAAACTAGAAATTGATCTTTCATATGACCCAGAATACTATTACTGAGAATATTCCATAGGGGCCCTAAAACACAATAGAGAAAAGGCATCTGCACTCCTATGTTCATTGTAGCACTGTTTACAATAGCCAGAATCATGATACTGGAGGGCTCATTGCTGCTTTTAGACCCTGATTTCTGACAGAACTGTGTGTGGGGGACTCATGACTAGAATAAAGTTTGAGAATCTCTTTTCTTTTTCATCAGTATCTATTATAACCTAACTTTGAGTTTCTGCTAATGCTAGTGACTTGAATTCTTCATCTCACAATTTATTCTTATTTTTTCCCCTGCTTGGTGATGTGGGAATGTGTCAGGGAACCAACTTTATTTAAACTTGTGCCTGCAAAGCAGGTGCTATGCCACAGCCACATCACTAAACTGTAAAGAGTTTATGCATTCACTGCAGTATAAATTTCATTCAGGTCTCCCGATTGATTTTGTAAATTCTGCATACATTCCGAAGTTCACTTTGTTATGTAAAACTCAAAAGGTTTTGATAAATATATAGCAAAGGCATCCACCATCCCTTTCATACAGATAACCCTGTCACCCTATTTTCCATTCATTTTCTTTGTAGCTCCTCCTCTTTTTCAAGCCCCCAGTTTTTATTTCACTTATAACTTGGACTTCTCTGATGGTGTCTAATCCCTCCGATTTGGGATGGCTCAAGTACCTTCCCACCCTTACCTCTCTCACAGGTCACCCTCTGCTACACAGAAATAACTATTACCAAATCTTCCCTGAATACTTGGCTGTTACTTCAATTATGGAGTCTGGATGTATAATGAAATGATTCTTTTAGTTTCTGTTGTCTTTACTCCTTAATAAGGTCCCTGGTCCCTGGGACTGTGCTTTATTTATTGTAATTTCTCAAGGCCTTGGCTTATAGTTTGTACTCATTATATATTTGTGTTTTCTGAATTGGATATATTATGTCTAATGTTCAGATTAACTAGCTAATTAAAATGAACAAGTATTTATTGAGCATCAGGTAAATTCTTGGCAGTTCCATAGGCGCTGATTGTGAGGCATACAAAATGAGTATTCCATTTAGAAATTTCTCTGCCTATACAATGCCATTGAAATAATTGTTAGTGGCTGGCATTGATAGTACTGTGGGCAGGAGGTTGGGTTGAAAAGATGTCTTAGTTTAATATGTTGAGCAGAGAATTTTCAGTTATTCAGGTTTAGGATATCAGAATGTTTTAAAAAAAGACAAAACACCAAGAAAAACTCCTGAATACCTTCTGTGTCTCCTCTTTGAAAAGAATTGAATAGACTGGACCCCATAGCTTACCTGCCTCACTGCTTTTGTGCTGGCAATATGAGCACATGTGAGCTGTATAGGGATGAATCTGTTTGGTCTTTGTTGTGGGCTTCTGGCACAAAGCTTCTAAATGCCTTGGAATTTTCTGAGTGATCAGTGTGCCTTTGTTGTTCACCTCTTCCCCTCTCACACCTACTTTTCCTGACAATGAGCTGTCATTGATGGGTGCTGCTCATTTGAAAGACCAACTGTGAGCTGGAGGGTTGGGATTGGAGCCAGTTAGGTTTGTAAGGAGAAAGGAGAGTTGGCAATTGTGATCAAATAATACGTGAGTTACTAATTAATCATGTTTACATAAGGAAATTCTAACAGAAAACTCTGGACCAAAACTCAATGGAGGTTTGTGTGGGCATATTATTTGGAGTGGTCAGTGAGCATATTGTTAATTTCTGTTTTGGGACCACTCTTGGTAGTGATCAGGGCCCTGACTACTAAGAGAAAAAGTTGGAGGGACTTAAGTAGTATAAGGGGTGGAACCTGGTTAGGCTACATGTAAGGCAGTACCTTATTAGTTGTATCCTATGAACATGTTGATATACTGGGAAGGTTATGTGACTTTTTCCAGAGAGGAAAGATGCAGAACCTTTGCATTTGGACCTTCCTAGACCACACCTTCTTTCCTTCGTTTCTTCCTTCCTTCATTTCTTCCTTCTTTCGTTTCTTCCTTCTTTCGTTTCTTTCTTCCTTCCTTCATTTCTTCCTTCTTTCGTTTCTTTCTTCCTTTGTTTCTTCCTTCTTTTGTTTCTTTCTTCTTTGTTCCTTCGTTCCTTCTTTCCTTCCTTCCCTTTGTTATTCTTTATAAAAATAACTGTAATAGATATACTGCCTTTCTAATCCAACCAATGATTAAACCCAATCTATGGGAATGCCCTTCCCCTAGCCCAAATGATAGTCAGTCACTCTACAGGAGTCACCTGAGAAATTAGAAGTGAAATTTGTATCTAAAGTGAGGATTGACCCATCCAGATTTCCCACTTTATTAAAACTCTTCACCCTCAGTTCTTAATCTATTAGGCATCAAGACTGACCTCCTACCCCAACAAACCAGTACCCAGCACCCAAGCAAAGGAGCACCAAATTAAGCCCACACCTTGTCCCCAGCAAGAAAAGGCAACCAACTCCCCTGCTGACTCATGCTGTGTGGCCCTCCTTACCAACTCTTCCTAACG
>PVKC010004319.1:0-33492 GCA_004027635.1 Crocidura indochinensis | reverse complement strand
TTTTTTTTACTTCCTATGTTATACTTGACAAATAGAATGCATCAATGAAGGATTTTCATAAGACAACCTCTGAGGTTTCTGCTAATACATTAATAGCTTTTACTGCTAAGCTTAGAGAGGAAAACCCGATGTTAATTCTAGAAATTCAGGGAAGACGTTTAAGGAATGTTTGACTCTGACATGAGTCTCTGTCATTGCCTTAAAATATTGGCCATATGACTGGACATTGAAGAACATTTTTTGTTTGTAGGCCACATCCGGTGATGCTCAGGGGTTACTCATGACTGCACTCAGAAATTGCTCCTAGCTAGGGGGACCATATGGGATGCCTGGGATTGAACTAAGGTCTGTCCTAGATTGACTGCTTGCAAGGCAAATGCCCAACCACTGCACTATCTTTCTGACCCCAGAAAAACATTTCTTAAAGCCTAGAGGGTATAGGTGGCATTTTGGCCTCCAGATTCTGTTTGTCAAAGCAGTTGGCCTTTAAATTGCATAGGACTGGAAAAGCAAAAGGCTGGGTTTTGTTTTTTGTTTGTATGTATGTTTTTTACCATATGTGGCTCCAGTTTCAATGAACCTCTTGTGTCTCAATTTGCATAAGCAAAGAAGGGCAGAATATCACCTCCTTGATCAACCCCATTTTATTTAACTAGCTCAGATGTTTCTCCTTATCACCTAAACTGCTTCCAGCAAACCAGCTCTGAGGTTTCACGTTTTAAATTGAGGCCACTGGGTTAAAGTGTCCAAAACCCAGTCCATTCTAATGGAAGTCCAATATTCTAATCTAGATCCTAGTGACATAAAATTAGAGGTGGTGAAAAACTGAGTTAATGAATAGCTGATTTTGGGACACATTGAAACCTCCTTTTCTGAATGGAATCCTTCCATATTTATAATACAGAAGCAATCATGTTGCTGGAGACTTTCATTTAAGAGATGTCAATGCATCCATGATTTCTATATGAAAAGTACAGAATTGCTTAGGCTCAACAGTAACCATTCCAAAAGACTGGCCTATGATAATAATTGACTTAAAAACTATTTTAATTATATTTTCATTCATCCAAAAGACAGAAAGTGCTTTTACTTTTCTGTTTCTTCTCTCAATAATAGGGCCCTCATGCAGCAATGCAAGGATTTTAATGGATGGTTTTGTTTCAGGGCATGGCAAACTTACCCACCCAATCTCAATATTTTATTTGTTGTCTTTCATCCAGCTTTCAAAAGGTTTCCCTAGGCATATTTGATGCACTATATTGATGCCATTCTGCTCTGGTGATCAAAGTTTACAGACTAATTATGGCTAATGAATATTACATATGTGGACTACTTTCCTATCTCCATGTAGTGGTCAATATCTATTCACTTTTTAATTGGGGAGCACCAATGACTTCTGAGTGAGCTAAATCTTTGTGCACCTTCATTCTCAATGTTTTTCTGTTATGAGCATCCCCAAACCATAAAATGAACAATGGTCCTACCTACACCGGTAAAATTTTCCATAATTTTTCAAAGAATAACAAACTAAATATATTACTAGTATCCCTGATAATCTATAAGCATAAGACATAGTTGAAAGAGCTTACAGAACCATCAATATTTAATTAATAAAATACAGATATGTGACATGCCATCACTGAGCATTTTATCCTTAACATTATTCTCTTTAAACTTCTTTAATTTACCCTCAATGACAGTCTTATACAATTTAAAAAGAAACTTTAAAGAAGGGGCAGGAGCAGTGGTGCAGGGCATAAGGCATCTGACTTGCATGCTCTAGCCTAGCATGGACCACAGTTTGATTCCAGGCATCAATCATGGTCCCCCAAGCCAGGGGTGATTTCTGAGCACATAGCCAGGAGTGACCCCTGAACATCACCACGTGTGGCCCAAAAACCAAAAAAAAAAAAAATTAAAGAAGATGCTTCCATACAAAAAGTGCAATTCATTTACCTACTTGGATAAAACAGATAATAAATGGTTTGCTGGTAATCTCATTAGAGATAAAGGTACTTATGTTTCCATAGATTGCAATTCTGCCAATAAACTCTGAGTCCAACTATTCTTTGTCAAAAACAGTATTCTTGCAAATAATAAAAATAACTCTTTCACAGGTGCATGATAAGACTGCAAACTTCTCTTCAGAACCAACAGATTACTCGAAAGGATGAGGGCAGAAAACAAACTGTATTTCAACAGGTAATCAGGACAATAAGCTGACACCACACAATTAGACAAAGACTATGGGGAGTGGAAATAACCAGTTCCAAAACCTCGCTTCTTTAGATGAGGGAACTAGTCTTATTCTCAATGGACTTCGAATTTAGGAAACTTTTGTTACATGAACTCAGTACTACAATGTCTGTATATTAGTCCAAGTTTGATCTATTACTTTTACCAGAACCATTACAAGGAGGAGATTAACAAGTGAAATCTACTGTGACATACTGGCAAAGTGGCAGAAGACTTTGGTAAAATTATATAAGCCTTGTGGGTAGGACAGCACAGGGATATCAACCCAAAAGGCTTTAAGATGTCCACTGGAAAGCTAAATAATCAGTGTTTAGGGCACAATATACAATATCTATGTGAACTACTTCTAATACATATTCATAGGTCTTCATCAGGACTTGAACAAAGCTAAGGGGCAGAAAAGACATATAGAGGGAAATAATGATCATCTTGTTGACTCAAAAGCCTCATAACAACCTTGTCAGAGGCAGAATACTCAATCTATTAGTGTTATCTTTTCCAAGGCAACTTCAAATCCACAGTATAATACCTCATCTGCCACCAAGAATATTGGACATTTGGGATTTTTAGTAATTATTTATACATGCCTTTTTTATACATTTATACATACTTTTTTATTTAAATAAAATTCTTCACATAGTTGACATAATATATTTGTTTTTCAAAACAGGTAATCAAATACTTTAATTGACTATTGATTTGCACAAATATATTTTACATTGTTTTTTAAGCACCATGATTACAAACATGATTATAGTTATTTGAGTCTTTTTTCAGTGGTGCACTTTGGGTGTCCAGAATGGGGCTGCATGCATTTCTCAACTTTAAGAACTTCTCAGAAATTGTGTACTTGACTGTTGCTTCTTTACTGGGGTTTTCTTTCTGGTTCTCTTAACTCCAATGATTCCTATGTTATTTCTGTTGAATTCATTCCAAAATTTTATTGTCTGTTCACTTATTTTGAAGATACTTTCATCTTGTTTGTTTATTTTAATGGAATTTCTTCTTTTTGCTATTGTCTGAAAATATTATATACAGCTCATCCTCTAACATTCTGATTCTATTTTCAGCAGCTGTTACTCTAATGGGCAAGTCCTTCCAGTAAGTTTTTCATTTTGCTTACCAAAATTTTCAGTTCTTCCATTTCTATTCAAATTTTTCTCATTTCTGCACTCATATCCTCTTGATCAGTATTGGTTGTCAATTAAACATCCATGCAATTGTATTTTTGAGTTCCTTGAACATCTACAACCTTTTCTGTTTACAGTCTTCATCAGAGAGGCTTTACATGTCACTGATACTTTTTAGGTTTCAGAATTAACATCTTTATGCACTAATCATGTTGGTGTTCTTCATTGCTTTCTCATCACAACTTTTACAGTGAGTTGCTATTGTTTATGTGATTTGGGAAGGGGGGGTGCACTGATCCAATGTGAAAATTATTTTACTAAATCAAAGAGGCCACCACTAAAGTCTGTCTGTCTCAGTGTCTTGGAACTGAGTGACTGGGTGGACCCCCGCTGTGCTGTTTGGAAGATCCTCTCCTCTGTCTTGTTGCTTTTCTTTCCTTCAGGGCAAGTTGATCTGGAGTGAAAGTGGTTATCTCTGTCAAAGAGGACGCCATTGTTAGTCTATCTGTCTGCCACAATTTTGTAGGCAACCCTGTACTTCTAAAATCTTGCTATTATTCTTTTCTATCTTTTTGTTTGTTTGTTTGTTTTTGGATCACACCTGGCATCACTCAGGGGTTACTCTTGTTTTATGCTCAAAAACCACTCCTGGTAGGCTCAGGAGCCATATGGGATACCAGGATTCAAACCACCAACCTTCTGCATGCAAGGCAATCGCCTTACCTCTGTGCTATCTCTCAGGCCCCATCCTTTTTCTATCTTATGGGTATGACTCTGTCTAGACTCATTGTGTCTTTGCTGACCTTAAAATATCATCACGATATTTCTACTTCAAAAGCACTATTTCTATGAATCTGTAGTGAAAGCATAGTGATAAGGCATTTGCCTTGCACACAGCTGACAGAGGATGGACCTGGGTTTAATCCGAGGTATACCATATAGTCCCTCAAAGCTGGAGCGATTTCTCAGTGCATAGTCAAGAGTAACCCCTGAGCATTACTGGATTGGTCCAAAAACCAAAAAAAGGCATATTTCTTACTCTAAGTTTCTTAAATATTATTAAATGACTTTCATCCATTTATAGAAAACAACCTTTACTTTAATATCAAATAAAGTTTTATTCCTTTATAAACTATCATAAAAATAATGGCTTCTTTTATGTTGACTTTGCTTAATTTTCTCCATCAAACCAAAATTAACTTTCATCCTGTGCATTTAATTACTACGTTTTTTATCAAGTACAATATAATTTCCAGGAGAAACAGAACTCTGATCTAGCTACTGCTTATCTTTAAGGTCTGTAACAGTTCTGAGAATAAAGTAATCTGTAATAAAAACTTTAAATAGTAAATTATAAAATAATAAATTGTCACAAATACGGTTCGAGATAAAATTCATGTGAGATGCTAAAGACTTGCATGTTCTTTTAGTCTAAAATAGTCATTCTAATTTTCTACTTGTACTACAATAAGTACAGTACTTAATCTTAGCAGCACATTTTGGTTAGAATTCTCAGGTTAGAATTCTTTTGGTCTTTGTTATGGGAACATAATATACATCCAAAGGAAATGATAACTTCCTCAAAGAAGAAATAGAGAGGGCCAAATGCATATAGGGGCCTTGAGTGACTGCACAGCAGGTAGAGCATTTGCCTTCCGTAAGTCTGATCCAGGTTTTTTTTCAAGTAGCACATTTTTTATTTGTTTATGTTAAAATAAATTGTTCAAATTACTTCAATTTTTAACATGTACTACTAAGTACTATGATTTCATTGTTGATGAGCACTTAATACTTTCCCAGGGAAAAACTACACTAGATAAATTGGGAGGTTAAACTTCTCAATATGAGAAATTTGATCAGTGACAAAGTATATTTTTAGTTAGGGAAAATAGAATAATACTCTACTGAGACTCCTGTTCAATATGACTTCCACAGCCCATTAGGAGTTGTTCCAGGAGTAAGTACTAAAAGCCAAGAATAATTACTTAGCAGTGCAAGGTAAGGTGGAAAAACTAAGAGGAAACTTTCTCTTAACAGTATAATACATACTATGTAAAAACAATCATAAATATGTTTGAGTGTCTGCTCATACTTTTCCTGCACATACAGAACTTTCAGTCTGGAGGTACCTAAAATACTATAATTATAACACCCATTTTTTAAGCCTGAAAATATCCTCCATTTGAACTCAGACTACACTAAAAATGACATTTTTCTTTTCCTCAACTGGCTATATGAACAGAAATGCATTTTCAC
The DNA here is from genome assembly GCA_004027635.1 of Crocidura indochinensis. Lineage (NCBI taxonomy): Eukaryota > Metazoa > Chordata > Mammalia > Eulipotyphla > Soricidae > Crocidura > Crocidura indochinensis. The sequence continues at coordinate 27,850 of PVKC010004319.1, read as the reverse complement.
AGTACTCCTCTGAGGTGGTAATGTGGACAAATGTATGCAGCCTGGTTCTTTTCAAGTAGATTAAGTGAAGGGAAAGCTTAACACAGAGACTCAGCAATTCTGTTAGAATCTCCCTTGAAAACAGCCATGAAAAAAAATTATGTAGGAGGAAATGGGTTGTGCTTGCTGTCTGCTGCAGGGCATCTCAGAAACAGCAAAGGAAACCATAAACCAGGCCAAGAATTGCTGCATCTTAACTAGCTTCCCTTGGGAACATAGTACCTGATATTATCTTAGAAACGCCTGGAAAATGATGAGCACATAACACTCCTTCACAGGTATATAGTGGTTTTCATATTCAAAGCTCTTTAACGTTTCCCTCAGGAGTCTCCAAAGATAAGAGAGAATGTGATTATATCCTCTGTTTGTGAAAGAGAGAATCAAAGCAAAAGGGTCAAACAATTTTCACAGAAAATAATTGGAGTCAGTGTCCAACCAACAACAGGCCTCAGGGGTTCCTAATGTTGAAGCAGAAACTCAGAAAAATGAGGCCCAGTTCCTGGTGCTGAAGAGCTTAAATCAAAGGAAACAAGTATCAAGGCACATCCTTCTAATTAAAATTGAGTGGACAAAAATCAGTCAGGGTACATAATAATGCCAACATAAGAGAAATGGCAAATAAGAGACAATTTTCTAAATTTAAGTTAAACCTCTAGACCTTATTTTTGTAGGTACATTGGCTATTGATGAATATCAGGTATACATTGATAATAAAGAAGAATCAAGAAACCACTGATGCCAAACTCATCTTGGAAAAATCACAGAAATGTTTCAAGAATGTCTAAAGTTAATTTAAACATAATTATCGCTTTATTCATAACTAGACTTGCATTTCTTACAGTCAACATTTGTCCCTTTGGTTATTGTAGAGGGAAAAAATGCAACACAGAATGAAACAAGTGTGATATCACCTTTAACACTGACTACAATATTTATGCAGAGTATATAAGAAGAATTTATATTTCTAACTATGCAAGATCTCACCTTCAAACAGAAAATTTTCATTTTACATTTCCCAGGTTCTTTATTGAAAAAAACACAATCCTGTTAGGATGACTAAATTATATGTAAAATTATGTGGTTTTTAATACATATACATAAAATTATTGATTGCTATTAAGTGTAAAATTATTGATTGCTATTAAGTGTAAATATAATCCAGAATGCATGTTGGTTCATAGTTTCACTATAAATTTCATTGGAATGAAAAAAAGTTAGCATAGTAATCGATGAAAAATATATAACAATGATCAATATTTAAATAGAGATTCTTTGGCATCTTCTAAAGAAATGCCTAAGTACACAAACTTATTGACTTAATACAAGATAAATTTACTATGCTGCAGTTTGATGAGTTAGAAATTCTTCATCTGTTTCACAGGATGAAAATCAAGATGTCAGCTGAGTACATTCTTTCTAGATATTTTAAAGAAATACTTTAAAATCAGTACTTTTCTATCTCTCTATGCCCTTATGTGTTCACTTCTTTTGACCTCTTTTCATTTTTAAGGATTATTGTCATATTTTGAGCCCAGGATAAAATCTACGATAGCAGATTATTCCCAATTTACTGGTTAAATAATTAGACAGTTCATTCCTAATATCAATGACCTGATCTTTGGCACATGTAATGCTACTATAAAAATAACAACAATAACAACAACAAAACATTGCTGAAGTGAACCAAATGAAGAATCTTGTAATGAGACGATTATCCTGGATTATAGAGTTACTTTCCAAATGCTATCACAAGTGACCTTCTGAAGGCAAGGCAGCAATTGATGAGCTGTGCAGAATATAATGCGTCCCTGGAGACCATTCAAGTTATGGCTGCAAGATAAGAAATTTCAGTATGTACCAGAATTTGAGAGATAAGTTACAAATTATCCCCTAGAGCTTTTAGAGAGAAACATGGGACTGCTAGTTAACTAGGTTTTAGTCTTTGGAACTATTTACAAATTTCTAGTCTCTAGATTTGTAAGGTAGTTCATATTGTATTAAGTCACTAAATTTTTAGAACTTATTTTATCAATTACAGAAATTTTATACCATATTTCCATTTAACAAATTTAATTTTTTTTACCATGTGTTACATTATAGTCCCAATTTCTGAAAATTGGGACACAAACATTAGAGGGGAAGTATGTTACTCTATTTACTAAACTCCTTTGACCAATAGTTACCAAAGAAATATCATGACATGTCTCTCTATTCCTTTTCACAGAGCGCAGATTACATGTATCTTTTCTTTTCAGTTCTATATCCTTATTATTGGTTCTGAAGCATATACAATTCAATGATTATTTGCAGTATCACTTTCTAAGTTTTAAATTTAGTTTTATCTCTACATTACTAGCTACAAAGTACCACTTCAAAGGAGACAGTGAATAAAATTCATAATGCATATCAAATTCTTAGTGTCATTTTTCACATTATAACCTCTTGGCAATATCATATACTATTATTATCATTTTTATCACCACTATTATCATGAACTACTAGATAATATGAGGTAATATATCAATTTTCAATATACAGTAAATAGAATTACTTACTTAAAAGGTAGTAAAGTATAATATCATAATTGTGAGTTATTCAATTAGGCTGAACTCTGGCAATTCTTTGGGTTTCATTTGAGTGCTAGATTTGCATTCAATATAGTAAAACTCAGTTTGGCAGATTCACATATACCAATATGAACTACCACATGATTAGTGGTTGAAGCTTTTCCTATAAACTACTCCATTCTCATTTAATTAAACCAAGGACTCTTTAAGTGAAAGTTTCAGAAAAATTGATTAACTGGATTCAAAATTTACATATTTTTTACTTCCAAAATATTGTTGGTCAAAGTAAGTCTGAGAACAGTGTGAATTCAATAGTAACGAAATACCTGTATTAAAGTAGTACTAAACAGCAGTAACTTCTGCTTTTTGCTTTTTGTAATCTACCACTGTGAACAAGAAGATAGTTCTGGGTCTGAAATTTTGCAAATATGTGATATCAGGAACATTTTATAGACTTTAATACAAAAACATCATTTAGAATTATGGAAATATGCCAAGTGCTATGCTAAATTTGATTGGATATTCCCTCCCATGCAAAATTAGTCTTTATAACCAGGGGAATTTTTCCTGACTGACAGTACTTAGATTAGAATATTTCCTCTGGCTGTGGCTGACCTCGGCTCAATGTCTTGCCCAACGTATCATCCACTAAGCACTACCAGGAGTTATACTGAGTACAGAACCAGGAAAAAACCCTGAGAAAAGTGGTGTAACTAGATTCTCCACAATTTTTTAAATTAAAATTTAAAACAAGTGGGACTGTAACAATAGCACAGCAAGTAGGATATCTCCTTTGCATGTGGCAGACACAGATTTGATTCCTGGCATCCCATTTGATCCTCTGAGTTTGCCATGAATAATTTCTAAATGTAGAGCCAAGTGTAATTTCTGAGTATTGCCTAGTGTGATTCAAAAATAAATAAACAAACAAATAAATAAGCAAAAACACCGAGAAATCTTTATCTGAGATGTTTGGTATGAGAATGAAATAAGAATTGCATAGCAAATCTCAAAAAATATGTAATAGTATCTAGTATATACTCTTCTATTCTGATAACCCAATTCTGGTAGTACCATGTCAAGTGTGTTTACATGACCTATACTTTGTACATCTTCATGAAGTAATAAAATACATTTTCTGTGATTCAATGACACTAATAACATAATAAATGCCCCACTTAGATTAAGATTGACTTAATATAAACATAATTATTTTACAAATGTGCTATATCTTAACATCTCCACATAGTGTGGGAACCACGGAGAAATGGTATTGGGAAAACTTTAAAATATAAAGTTAGGGGTACCCACATATTTAGTCCTTAAAATCATCAAAAGCTTTTCATTTTCATGTCCAGAAGACAAAATTCCTGATCATATCTCAAGTGGCCTGGGATTGATTTCATAGCATGAATTAGAGATATCCTTTATATGCATTCAATCTTAGATTTGCTCTACAAATATAGTATGCACAGGATGAAATTACTAGTACTACAACACATAATGTACTAATTCATTTTTCAAGAACAGCAGGCGTTTAAATGCTTTCACTGTCCAGGGAGTGGCAAAGCCAGGATAATAACTTCAGTTTCAGAAACAGCTTATTTTTTTGTTCAAAGGCTTATTGCAAATCCTGGGTGTCAGAATAAGTTGGTACAAAGAGGAAATGGAACTGAGAATCTGACCACCTGGCTTAGAGGCCCAGCATTAACACTAACAAGCTCTGTGACCTAAAGTAAGCTATTTAACCCTCCATACATTGTCTATTAAAGCAATAGAAATGGAGGAATTGGCTTTATATTTTTATATTCTGTGCAATGGTGCCCTAGGACAACATAGACATGCAGCAGACAAAAGATGTAGACAGCTTGGAGAACATCCATGTGAGCCTCACACTCCTTCCCTATCTAACCCTCCAATCTGTCATTTGAAGAAAAGATCCAGTCTGGAGAAAAATGTAAATGGTTAGATATCAGCACAGTGCCTTGGAGAATGTCAACTTATAATATGCTTATAAATTATCTGGGATTCTTGATGAAATTCAAATTTCTTAGTTAATAGATCTTATGTGAGACATTTCCAAGAAACTTCTGGAAGAAATTCCACTGCCTGTCCCCAAACCAAACTCTATTCTAAGGATGAAAATGAATCTTTAAATCCCTAGGTTTCATTTGTGGAAGAAAAATATTAGTGCTGATGCACAGATATCAAAAGAGCAATCAAAAGCAAATGAAGCTTTATAATCTTTAGGATTTATAAACACATTTCACATGAAAACAAGCTTGTCTACCATCAAGAACAGGTCTGAAATTTCATTTAGAGAGGCAGGCATACCTGGATTGAGTTAGGTGATGTTTGCAGTTGCATCACCCTTCATATAGAATCCAAAGCAAATCTCTTTGAGGGTTCAGTGCAATTCTATTACCTTTTCCATTGTTCTTTTCATTTTCTCACTCCTCTGCATTGCCTGTTTCTAGGTGAGAAGGGAAATAGAAGGGCCAAAATACCAATAATAAGAAAGGATTTTCTTGCCGTATTTGCAGTTCAGCTGGAATTGGGAAGTAACAAGAAAACTCACAAGTAAAGCAAAATCTTGAGGCCATCCAATTTGGCAGGAACCCAAGCGACTGACTAAGAATCTATTGGAGAGGATATCTAAAGTTTCAGGCCCCTATTGGCTCCCCATCATTCATTTCCATACCAGAAATGTCCAATTTCTACTGCTCTGATCTTGCAACAAGTTGGGTAATTAGCTTTTATCTGCCCCATCAGGGAATTCAGGTTCACACTATTCTATTCAGAGGTACAAACCTCCTTGATGAACCATATTATTAGAGGTTGGAGAGATGATCCAGAGATGAATAGTCTGCAAAGCCACATGAAAACTGCAGAGATGAATTAAATTACATTCCAGAGTCTAAAGAATAAATTGGAATGAGGCAATTTCTTATTCAAGAAGACTTCCTTCCAGTTTGCTCTGAATGTAAACATATAGCTCTCTGCAGAGGATGGGGTCACCCACTGCCTGGGGAAAGCAGCTTGAATTTTATTACCTTGGTGATCCCTGGTAACGCACACACTTCAGGAGGCATACACCCTGCTCCCCTTTACTTTGTCTCATGTGCTCGTTCCCAGTTTTCATAACATTTTAATTAAATTTAGGCTTGTCTTTCTCTCTCACCTTCCTCTCTGCAACAAAAGAGACTTTGCATGCTGCCTGGCTGGGATCCCTGCAATTCTTCCTTTCCAAAAGCAGGCTGTTTGCCTACACAAGGAGAGTGGCAATTAAATCAAAGTAGAGGTAACTTGCAGCTTCTTAGAGAGATAGCAGCATCTAACTTCAATGTGACATATATAAAGGTAATGAATTCTATAATGCAAATTTACATGCAGGTCAAATAAGACCTGGCTTTGCATTTGATAGGACACTGGGTATTAGATAGTTGTCACACAATACATAATTCATCCAGCATAGTCACTTGTTATGTAAATGATAGTCTATGTATATTAACATATTTAGCACTTAGAATAAAATGGACAGCTGGGGCCAAATGAATCTCTCTCAGGATATATTACTATTACTACTCCCTGGTGAATTTAACTCTTTGGTTCTGAGGATGGTAATGAGAATATCAATTGAGTAGGACATCTGATTCATTTGATTAACGACATGGTTACGTAAAAACAAGTGAATAATTTTAATGCAACTAGATGGCATTGGCTTTAGCTTAGTTTGCATTAACAGCAATGACAATTCAAATCTTGTTAGAATTCAGTGAAATCTAGGAAAACTACAATGGCTAGCTATTTTCAAGTGGCAAATTAATCGCCTTTAAAATGCCATTTAGAGCCTGACATTAGTCTATATCAAATATCTTTTTTATTTTTTTAAATAGGAAACTAATATTGACTAAGTTACTCTTAGTTAAGTTTTAGCTATATTAAGTTCTACCACCAGAGTCAACTTCCTTTTATCAGTGTCCTTAATTCCCTTACATCTCCCATTTCCCAAAGTGCCTTTTAAAAATTCACAACATTTTAAAATTTGGTAGATGTGGTTCTAATCTCATTTTATTATTGACTATATGGTTTGGAATATATAACTATATTACTCATCTCTCACCAATGAATGGGAGGTCATGGATCCTGCCTCCAATCACTACCTTCCATTTACCTCTTCTTACTGCTTCTCTCTCTTGATTCTATTTTAAATCACATTTCTTGGTTCCTCTCAAAGCAATTGCTATCAATGTTCTGCAATAACAAAAGAAAAAAAAAACAAGTTTTTTCTTACATTTCTTAGAGTTGGGTCAAATAAATTTTCCTTTGATATTGCATTTTCAAATTTTTATATAAATCTGTGCCTTCTTTTCCAATGAAAATAAGATCCTTATTGGCAGTGCCAGATATTAAGCTGTCTACCATATGTCTATTTTGACAAGAATAAAATAGGTTTTGAGAATTTATTTTAATAATGTGAAGCAACAGTATTTAGATGATTTCTAGAATGGAATATTAAGTGAAAACAATACCTGAGAGTACTCAGGAGAGACAAGGAAGTTCCTGAGAAAATATTGTAAAGAAAGCCTGTGGGCAATGGAGGACACACAGCATTCAGGAGAAGAAAAGATAAGAAGGGTAGATTGCAAGATTTCCTATGAGTCAGAAAAGTAAGGCTAATGGAATAGTAAAGGAATATCTTAAAGTAATATCTTCAAGCAATTGTGGAGACTAAACAAATTCTGACCTTCATAGGACTTAAGTTAAAAAAGGAAGTTCTGTGACTGAGACAAATGCAATCGATCAGAACTTCTGGAAACATAATGAAAGACTCCATCCTAGGCTTCTTCATAGGATTGGTGCAAAAACCAAGACCACCTACTACAGAAGACTGATTAAAACAACAGTGATGGAACAGAACTTCTAGAATTGTAAAGAAAGACTCCATCCTAGGCTTTATCCTATGACCTGTGCAAATACCAAAATCTCTAGTCACAGAGGCCTGATTTTACCATCCATGACTGAAAAGAAAGGTTCCAGTCACCAAAAAAGGATGTAGGGGAAATTAAAAGAACAAGCCTGGAGTTATGCCCATGACAGTATACTTCAAGAACAGAAAAACTCTGTATCTCTTAGGCCAAGGGAATTCCCTTTCTAATTTCCCCAGTATGTACTGTGTCTATGCAAAAAAAAAAAAAAGAAGAAGATGCACAAATTAATTTTCAGTTGTTTTATTGTTGTTTTTTTTTGTTTTATTTTTTGTGCTCTGTTTTTATTTCAGGACCGTGATTATTATTTGGTTGTTGTCTTTATTGCTGTGGTGCTTTTCAGTTTTTTATTTGATTTTATTTTGTATTGTTTTTATGCTTTTCTTCCTTTTGCCCTTTCTTCTCATAAATTGATAGCCTTTAGAAGAACTCCTCCCATTTTGTGCCTTTTTTATCCCCTTCCCTTTTTTTTTCTTTCCTTCAAATAGAACCACTTAACTTGAGCCATATTGTTCTGCCTCACAAATTGAGGGGAAAATAATGGAGGATATCATGACCAAACAGTCGTATGAACATTGAGTAGAAATAAAAAGTGATCAGACTTAAACACCAAATCCAAAGCCAATGATAACAGAATCAATGCCCAATCTACAACAAGCTAGGTACAGAGGGGACTACTTATACCAGCAGCAAAGGGTGCAAAGGAGGAGGATATGGAATGCATGCTGGGAACAGGAATGGAGGGAGGGCAACATTGATGGTGAGAATAGCCTTGATTCAATGTCTCTATGCACGCACATAGAGACATTCACATATGTGAATGTACATATGTGAATGATTTGTAATCCACTTTGGACAAAATAAAAATTATTTTTTTTTAAAAAAAAGCTCTGGAACACATTTAAAATTCACATAAACAAGCTTAAATTTGCTGCTACATCATAAGTGGTAGTCATGAAACTTGAAAAGAAAGGAACACTATTATACTGCTGTTTGCCTATGGCAAGTCATCAAGTCCTCTTTAAAAACTTTCTAACATGGGGTCAGAGCAATAGCACAGTGGGTGAGGCATTTTCCTTGCATGAAGCAGAATTGATTTCAATCACCAGCATCCCATATAATCCTTTGAGCCAGCCAGGATACATTCTGAGCTCAGAAATTGGAGTAACCTCTGAGGGCTCCAGTATATGTCCTCAAACAAAATGTAAACTAACAACCAAAAAAGACTTTCTAACTAAGTCTTTTTGGTATAGAAGTATAAGTCATTCTGACATACCTAAGATAAATCTGCCTTAAATTCACTCAATATGATGTATTGGTGACTAGACTGAAATCTAAAGAAACCCTTCTTGGTAACTCCTATATTAGTGGCTGACTGAATCACCAGGGATATCTATGCCATACCATGACCTCTATTTCCATACATTCTTTAGCCAGTTCCAATTCAAAAAATTCTAAAAATGGAGTTCAGGTTAATCAAGGTGTAATAGCTAGGTCATCATTGAGTTAATGCCCAACTTAGTCAACATCCAGCATGTATCTAAAGTAATGTGTCTGTAGGAGATCATTTGATAATTATATAAATGTTATAGTTCTGTAATGAATTTGCTCTTGGAATTGATCTTTCATGTAACTAATGATAGTGGAGAACTCAACCTCAGTGGTTTATGATAGTGATTGATTCATCAGCCTAGATTAGCACCATCATAACACTGGGAGATATATGAGAGTGGGTACAATATAAAGCAGAACAAACTAGTCAGGCATGTAAGGTATTTGGAACAATTAAAATTTGAGCAGTAATATAGAGTCATACTAAAAAATCTCAGGTTTTGATGTGGCAGTTACTTGTTTTTATATTTCTATACCAAATATTTATTAAATAATTTCTAGAGCATTCTGTCAGGTGGCCCAAATTTATAGCTTAATCAATAATCTCTACAGACACCCAACCAAAATCAAAGTTCTATATATGTCAGTTTTTGGTCTGAAAACTGGAAAATTCTTGGACTGGGAGCAGGCAGTCTCCTCTACACCTCTGTATTTCTGAAAGACCCAGCAGCCATACCCACATCCACATATCCATCACGATTATAACTGCCACCATGTAAACTCTTGGACTCAGCAAAACTGAATTGGGATTCCTGGTGCTTTCAGCCACATCTACTGTTTGACAACATGAAATTCCTCAGTTCTGACACCCTAGCAAAAAAAAAATGTAAATTAGAAGTGAAAGTAGCAGAGATGAGACCTAAGTTTAACAAAGAAAATCATTAGTTCAAAATGCACAACTCAGGCCAGAGTGATAGCACGCATAATGGGATTTACCTTGCATGTAGCCCACCCAGATTTAATCTTCTACATCTCATATGAGTAAGCATAATTCCATTGACAATTCAATGAGTGTACGCAAATATTTACATGTGTAAATATATCTTATTATTAAAACATGTTTATACAGTCAGATGAATTGATGCCTCTTTTTTGTTATTTTATAATGGTCAGTAGAATAGAAAAACAAGATGCAGCAGATATAAACAAAAGATGAATCAAGAGAAAGATGAGGGGCAAAGAAAAGAAATAAAGAGCAGGGGGAAGAGAATGAACAGAATGAAAAGGCAGAATTAGAAAGTGACCTGAAGAGGAAGTTAGTAGTAAAAGGAAAAGAAGAATATTGAAGAACATCAGAAGTCGACTACATCATTATTTTCTTTTTTTTTATTATGAGATCAAAGATGCGAAGAAAGAGGACAAGGTAAAGTTACAGTGGGAAGACAATCACCCATAAACAAAACATCATTTTTGAAAGTATTTCCAGAGATCTTGGTGTGAATGAATTGCTCTCTATAGGAAAAGCGCCAACTAGTGTCTAAGAAAACAAAAGGAAATAAAAAGGGAAAGAGAAATAAAATGTATCTGATAAGACTTAAAACTGTGTTTTAGTAAGAAAAAATTGAGTGTTTTTGGCTTTCTTTGAATTTGATTTAATACAAAAGAAGTGAGAGTAAATTTTGAATAGAGAAAAAGAGTTATACTTTAGAATTGAGACATTGGACTATATAGAACAATAGTAATTCTCTCTTTTCCTTCTACTGGACAGAGCAAAACACCCACCTCTAAAGTCAAAAATTCTTCAAGGTGCCAGAAAGGTAGCACAGTGGGAAGGCGTTTGCCTTGCACAAAACTGATCCAGGACAGACGGTGGTTCATCCCTGCATCCCATATGGTCCCCTGTGCCTGTCAGGAGTGATTTCTGAGCACAGAGCCAGGAGTAAACCCCTGAGCGCCATCAGGTGTGACCCAAAAACCAAAACAATTTTTTTTTCCTTCTTCTAGATCTTCCTCCAAATTCTCATTCCACAAGATGCTACTCATTTCCCAGATTTTCAACTTCCTCTCTCTTCCAGTTTTATCCTTTCTGCAGCTCAAAATTCTCTCTTCTCAAATTCCCACATTTCCTCTAGCTATATCTGTAACTGTCTTTCTTCCCTTCTGGAAGAGATCAGATAATTCTTTCAAATGTCCTTCTAATTATGTCAGTCTTTAAAGAAACTTCTAAGGTTTCCTATTCTCAATATCTTCATCATTGATCTACAAAGTGTTGACTGATCTAATGCCTCCCTGCTTTCTCCCATTCACGAGGCTTTAGCAACATGGACCTTCCTTAAGATCCTGAACAAACCCATTCCCAGTTCAGTTCAGCCTGCATCATTTTCTCTGCAGACAGTTATCCATAGACTCCCATATGTCTTTTTTAAACTTACAATGTTACATCCTCAGTTGTATCTAGCCACTTTGAGGTGAAAAGAAATTTTGATAAAACATAGCACCCTCTACTTCTATTATGATTCTTTTTAAATGTGCTCCTCTGTATAGTTAGTTGTCAAATATTTGCCTCTTCAACCAGTGTGCAAGAATAGATGCTTCAATTTACTTATCTTGGTATCTGCATAAATAAACTATTTAGTCTGAAAAATACTCCTATATGAACTAGTAAAGGTGTGTCTAAAATTTTTTCAGGAGAGTTTAAGAGAATTTATGCTGTGAAATTTAGAACAATCTAAAAAATTCACCATCGACATTAAACATTTTCTGTAAAATCTTTAAATCTTTTTAAACTACAGGAACTCTATTATATACATTCTGTTCTGTTTGGAGGTTAAAAGCACTTCTTAAAGTATAAGCACATAGCTTAACTATTATAAGGGGAAATTACAGAAAAACCCCAAACATTTAGGGTCAGGGAATCTGAGAGAAAGTATAAATAGTAAACTGAAGGGCACTTAACACAAGATATTTGAATGCCTATGCCATTCAGGGAACGCCCTAGAGGCCCGAACCCTCTTCTAATCTGTTACCCTTCTCTGAGGAAGACAACCTTCAGAGATAATACCTCAAACCTTCTCATTTCTCACATTCCCTTATGAGACTGCAAACCGCCTTAGGTTTAATTAGTACTGATTGAGAGTCTGTTTGTTATCTACCTTTCTTTCTGTGACTGATTATTGCTGAACAATAAATATCTAATGGAGAGGACAGAAGGGGCTATCTGTGCATCAGGCAGTTAGATCTCTGAACCCGTGCTATGTCTCTAATGTTTGTGTTGTTTTCATAATCCTCACTGTGACTCTGCTTCAGACTCGTTTTCTAGGAGTTGGATCCCTACCAACTATTTTCCTAATTCTCTTTTTATTATGGACACCAACATTTAGATTTTAAATAATTTTTATATATCATGGAATACTGATCTTGTGTGGATTCTTTTTCAAATAATGTAAAAATCATTCTTAGCATAGGACCATATACAAACAAGCAGAGCTTTGAACTTTACTAGTGGGCTATATTTTAGCTAGTCCTTATAACTAGTTGTCTCTCTGGTATGCTTCCTTTCCTTTCCAAACATTTCTCATTGTACATACAACTGAACAATAATAATATAATTGTGTAAGACACACTTTCACACATGCTCACACACTCACACTGATTTAAATATTTCAATGACTATTTCTTTATCTTAAACTCAGAACTCCTTAAGATATCTTAGAAAGCTCCAAGATTTTTTTGCTGAACCCACATTCCCAGTGCAAAAACTTTATATTTTCCCCTTTTCCTGCTCATTCCTACCTTTTTACCTCTAAATCATGAATATTAGTCTTCTCACTGAACAAAAATGTTTTTCCTCAGGGCTGATGCGGATTTAATTGTTCTGGGATAGCCTCCGATTTTATTTTTTGATATTTTGCTTTTTTTCCTTTCATTTTCTTTCTAAGGAATAAGGTCCAATATTAGTGTTTCAGAAAATAAATGATTCTAGTTATTAATTATAAAACAGAATCATTTCTTGCTGCTATATATACATTTATATTGATTTCTTTAATTAAATATTCTAAATAAATTTCTTGAGTGTTGGTTGTTTTTATTGAAAACTTAGAAGACACGTTTCTTTTAAGTCAGTTTTTCCCAACTTTCCTAAGTTATTCAACTTGGTACTTAAGGTTTCCATTTTTTCCCATGGTACCAGGTTACAGGGTCTGGAAACTGATTTGTTATCCTAGGATTTGAAGTAGACTCACAGATTCTTGTGTTTTTGTTTTTGTTTTTTTCTCTATCTAAAAAATGATTTAAAAATCTTCTCTACTACTACTCTCAGGGATATCAAATGAATGAAGCAACACATTGGTTTAAAATGAATTGCTTTAAGAATTTATAGTAGTCTTATTATTTTAACCCAAGTACTATGATCTCTGCCTATAGTGATAAAATCATAACAAAGTAACATAAACCCTATAGCCTGAATACCCATGTAATTTAGTTGTATATTTGTAAGTAAAAAACAATAATCCTATAGTGTTAATATTTGATTAAAAACCTTCATTTTCAGGTTGTGGGATGATAATACTTCTGATAGAGCATTTGCCTTTTATGTGGCTGACCTAGGTTTTAACCCCAGAATCCCATATGGTACCCTGAACATTACAAAGAGTAAGTCCTGAGTGCAGAGCCTGAGCAAGCCCTATGTGTTGCTGGGTGTAGTCTCTTTTCAAAACAAGGAGTCATCAATAATAAAACTCATCACTTGTAAAACTGAATTACAAAACATACGTATCAGGATTTTTCAACATTTAGAATGCATTCATTTCATCATAAATTTGTAAATAACCATGAGAGATGAATATAAATGTTTTCTTACTTTAAAATTAGAAAAAAACGATGCTTCAAAAAGTTTGATGACCTTCATAGATTTATAAGCTATAAGTGATTGAAATTAAAGTTAATCTTATTATTTCTGCAATGGACCACAGTTATTACTATTCCCAAATAACAATCAAAATACTAACAGTATTAGTAATGATGATATGGGATGTTTTAATGATTATCTACTTCTGGCTGCTATTATCATAAGCTGTGTACTTCATCTACTAGAGAAATACATACAGACAATGACAGCAGCATAGGCAGGTTCTAATGAAAAACCTCTTTTCTCTTCTCATTGTAAAATCTTATTCCCCATTATTATTTATATGGATTTTGAGGTACAGAAAGTTTCCTATGACTATTGTAAAAGCATAAATTCCATGAATTGTGTCTGAAATGACTATAAAATTTATAATGAACCCCTATAAATAACATGAAAGTTTTCATGCCTTCATGTAATCTTGATCATTTCTGTAGGCCTCAGCTCTGAAGAGACACATTGATTCCACAATTATGGACAACAGATGCTTTAATCAGATGTTATTAACTCTTAGTAGAACTTTTATGAGGTTGAAGTCCATATAGTAAATGCTCTGCCCATTTCTATCATGAGACGGTCCTTCCAGCCTTTATCTCTGGGCATTATTACAATAATGTCTTTTATTTTTCTTAAAATCCATAGATGAGTGAGACTCTTCTATGTCTATCTCCTTCTGACTTATTTCACTCAGCACAATACTTTCCATGTGCATCCATTTATAGGAAAATTTCATGACTTCATCTCTCCTGATGGCTGCATAATATTCCATTATGTATATGAACCATATTTTCTTTAGCCATTCAACTGCTGAAGGGCATCTTGGTTGTTTCCGATTCTGGCTATTGGGGAAGGTAATTTTACATTGCATGTTTGTGTTCCTAGAAGTATATATTTATATATCCATGTATATCCCTAGGAGTGATATAGCTGGATCTTATGGGGGTTTAATTTCCAGTTTTTTGAGGAACTTCCATGTGCTTTTTCTTCCATAAATGCTGGACTAGACGACATTCCCACCAGCAGTAAATGGGAGTTCCTTTCTCCCCACTTCCCTGCCAGCACTGATTGTTCTTATTCTTTGTGATGTGTGCCAGTCTTTGTGGCATGAGATGGTAACTTATAGTTTTTTGATTTGCATCTACCTGATGATTAAAAATGTGGAGCATTTTAATGTGCCTTTTGGCCATTTGTTTTTCTTCTTTGAGAAATTATTCATTTCTTCTCCCCAGTTTTAGACAGGGTTAGATTTTTTTCTTGTTAATTTCTATTGTGCTTTGTATATCTTCGATATTAGCCCTTATCTGATGGGTATTGGGTGAATAGTTTATCTTATTCAGAGGGTGGCTTTTGTATCCTAGGTAATATTTCCTTTGATTTGCAGAAGTATTTCAGTTTAATATATTCCCATCTGTTTATCTCTGCTTCCACTTGTTTGAAGAGTGCTGTTTCCTCCTTGTATATGCTTTAGTCTTAATGTCATAAGTGTTTTGCCTACATGATATTCTATATACCTTATATTTTTGGGTCTTATATTAAGAACTTTAATCCATTTGCATTTGACCTTTGTGCATGGTGTTAGATGGAGGTCTGAGTTTGCTTTATTTCAAACGGCTGACCAGTTGTCCCAACACCACTTGTTGAAGAAGGCTTCCTTGTTCCATTTTGCATTTCTTGTCCCTTTAGCAAAGATTAATCAATTGTATGTCCAGGAGTGCAGTTAGATAAATAACTTCACTAACAACTACCATGACAATGTTAATGAATGAAAGAAGAAGAATGGCTGTCTCAAATACAAGCAGGCCTTGGAGGAAGTGGGACATAGGAGGCATTGTTAATGGGAATGTTGCACTGATAAAGGTGTACTTTTTTGCTGCAGGATGCTTCTGTCCTACAGCGCCAGTGGGATTTCAATTAATCCACTTCAGGAAGAGTGGGTTGCATGGACAGCGAAATATGAAATAATGAAACCACACACAAGTATGTGGGGTCAACACATCTTCTGGCAGGAGTGTGAAAAGTTTAATTTTTTTAGGCAGGGAGATTTATAGGGGTAAAGTCAGTAACAGGTGTAGAGAAGGATGTTTACAATCACAAAGCAAAGTTCAACAGTAGCAATACTTAAGCTATGGGAGTGAGCTGTAAGAATTCTGAATTACAAAGGAGGCCACACAGGGCAGCTTCAAATGCAAAATAAGGGACATTAAGAAGTAGAAAAAAATCTAAGAACGTGTTCCCACCAAGGTGAACTCTTGTTTTAGAGGTCAAGAAAGGGGCCAAACCCTTTAAGGTGCAGCTCCCTTTTTTTTGAGAAGGGTCTATAGTTCAGGATTTGTGTTCTGGTTATGCCCTTGGTTACCAGACACTAAGGGTGCAAGGACATAAGAGAAATAAATATTGTCTTTTGATTTTAGTGTTAAATATTATCCAGAAAAGGGTTCTCTTAGTAATCCTTTGTGCTGGGATTTCTGAAAAGAATTTGATTGCGGCCAATTTTTTGCCTGAGATTTTACAAAAGAGAGACAGTCAAATAATGACAGAAAATGTAATATTAAGCATGGATTTATCTCTTCAGGAATTCCTCAACTATCCACACAGGGGAAAAGGCATCCACCGCGGGCCTTTTGAGGAATCCTATGAGGTTATTTCAGATCTCCACACCAGGGAAATCTGGGATAGATCTGGTATGCCTCCTGAGTTCCCCTATAATAAAGATATTTTTGCATGCTGTGGCACTTTTTATGACTAAAACCCAACTACAGTTATGTTTGTAATCAAATTGTTTAAATAAATATATTATTAAAATATAAAGACTAAAGATTAGAATGGAGTTCTAAAAAGACAAAATAAAACAAAAATAAAGTCTTATCTCTTTACCAGCTTTAAGAAAGTCCCAGGAAACATAATCCCAATTGGAACCTCACTCATTTTATTTAGGAAACTTCATTCTCTATTTTAAGAATCTCATCTGGGTTAGTGAGTGGTCTCAATAATAGAACAATTTTCAAGGTCGAATAATCTCAAATCTTTTTTATAATCTCAAATGTTGACTTTAGACTATTGTTTGAATTTCAAATAAAATCAAATGAAGAGTAAGACAATTTTAATTCCCTCAGCTTGCTTGAATAATGTCCCTAGATCATGCACGCAAATATATCTTTGGTGTACTATACTCCTCTGATTTTTTTGTCAAAGAAAACTATTCTTTAAACTAATATTATTTTTTAAATTAGAATATATATGTATGTATATGGGATTTATTTCTTAGGAGATAAATGAAACAATATGTGGAAGCTATTTGGCAGATTATTTCCATATAACTTTTAAAAGAAAACTAGAATTCTGCTATATATAACTAAAACAAAAATATTTAATATAATATCTATGATATTCATAAAACAGAATGAATAAGGAATCAAATATATTTAGGTTTTTTAATTTTCTCTCAGCTTAAAAATAAGCTACTGGCCCGGGAGATAGCATGGAGGTAAGGCGTTTGCCTTTCATGCAAAAGATCATCGGTTCGAATCCCGGTGCCCCATATGGTCCCCCGTGCCTGCCAGGAGCGATTTCTGAGCAGTAACCCCTGAGCACTGCCGGGTGTGACCCCCCCAAAAAATAAGCTTCAAATCATATGCCTAATAGTTTCTATATGGTCCTTTTTTTCTAAATTTGTGCTATTTCTGAAATCTAGGAAGTGTTGAGTATTAAGTATAAGTATAAATATAAAGTATTAAGATATGAAAGAAGAAGCAAGAGATGAAGTAGTAGCCCTATATTATTATTTATTTATTTATTTATTTTAGAAGACAACAAAAAGAGAGCAATATCACTTCATTCTGTTTCGCATTTTTCAGTTGGGAAAAAATTTATATGATAAATGAGTAACATTATTACTTAAATTTAATCAAAGAAAAATAATAAGAATATGAACTTTTGGGCCCGGAGAGATAGCTCAGTGGCGTTTGCCTTGCAAACAGCCGATCCAGGACCAAAGGTGGTTGGTTCGAATCCCGGTGTCCCATATGGTCCCCCATGCCTGACAGGAGCTATTTCTGAGCAGACAGCAGGAGTAACCACTGAGCACCGCCGGGTGTGACCCAAAATCCAAAAAAAAAAAAAAAAAAAATGAACTTTATTTCTGAAACTTCAAAACTAAATTATAATCACACTCTTCGTTTTTCTGCTCAAGACAGCCAAGAAGACACTATCGAACTCAATCTCCAGGGCCAAACCCGGAGACCCATTATAAAAGACTGCTGCCTTGTTCCTGCTCTGCTTTTCTGCCCAAGACAGCCAAGAAGATGCCATCAAACATAATCTCCAGGGCCCAAACCATAGAAAGATCCCACCCAATAAGGTGAGTGCTGATCCCTGCCCTGTGATTGAACTCAGGAGAGCCATTATAAAAGACTGGGGGAAAAAGAAAAAAAAAGCACAAAATAATTATTTTTCCACATATATATTTATTGATTGATCCATTTTTATTGACATCTTTATTTTGCTGTAGATATTGAAGTTGATGTCTCCAATTTTATTTTATTTTATCTTTCTCTTTCTTTTTGCACTCAGGCATGGTTTGTTTTCAGAATGGAGACTATTGTGTGGTGCTTGTCTTTATTGCTGTGTTGCTCACTGGTTATTTAATTTGATATTACTTTCTGTATTGATTTTGTGTTTAGATTACCTTTTTCATGTCCTCTCTCAAGCTAAGGTTGAAAGCCTCTAGAAAGACTCCGCCCATTTTCAGCTTATTTTATTTATTTTATTATTTTTATTTTTCTTATTTTTTACTCCATTCTATTGTTTTTCTTTCCTTCAAACTAAACCACATAACTCAAATTATCGAGCTCCACCTCTCAAATAGAGGGGGAAACAAGGGAGGGTACCAGGACCAAACAGATATATGATCACTAAAGTAAGCTAGACAAAGAGGGGACCACCTAATTCTAGCAGCCTGGGGGGTGATGGTGGGAAATATGGGTTGCAGGGAGGGAACGGGGATGGGAGGAGGACAAATTTAGTGATGGGTATTCCCCTGATTCAATGTTAATATGAACCTAAAATACTAAATACTACTGTGAAAGATATGTAAGCCAATATGATCAAAATAAAAATTAAAAAAAGACTGCTGCCTTGCTCTGCTTCACTTTGCTTATGTTTTTCTAAAAATATTTAAAATATATTGTTAAATTACTAATGCTTATGCTTTTTTCATAAAAGCCACAAGCAAGAATGATTTTCTTTCCATCTGAAAAATAAAACTACTATATTTTTTGTAGTATAAGACACACTTCTTTCCCTCATATGTGCGTCTTATGGAGCAAATTCTGCCTAGAGCTGAAGCTTGAGTGCAGGGGAGAAGAGCATATAAAAACTATATGTGTCTTATGGTCAGGTGTGTTTTATAGAGTGAAAAATGTGGTATTTTTCATAAAGTTCTTTGCAGACTAAGGTTATTAAATAGCTGTTAGACATAAAGAATCATTTGTTATTGGGACCCCCGGGCCCCGGCCCGCAGGAGAACTGGAGATCACGATAGTAATTCACGAGTCAGGAAGAGGATTCCAACCTGAAATAAAAAGAGGGGCTGGGAAATAATGAGACTCAAGGTGAATGGGTCCTATCAAGAGTCCGTTTATTGTAGGAAGAGGCAGGTCTTTTATAGTAAGACCCAAACAAAGGAGTAGGGGACAAGGCATTCCTGGAATAACAGTAACTTTCCATAGGAGCATCTTGTTTTTTTGTTTGTTTGGTTTTTTTTGGGGGGGGCTTTTTGGGTCACACCCGGCAGTGCTCAGGGCTTACTCCTGGCACCATGCTCAGAAATCGCTCCTGGCAGGCAAGGGGGACCATATGGGGCACCTTGTTTTTACAAGGTTATATACATCACATGGTTGGTATTCATCAGTCATGGGGCCTATATTGTTTTTGTGCAACAAAGTATAAGATCTAATTTCCGTTCAGGCCCGCTGGCCCCTATCTTTACTGAAACATCTTGAAGCATGTGGTTAAACCTCGGCAGGGGCTGCTTTGTGCTGCCTGTCACGTAGACATTTTTAGCTCAGAATATCAGAGACTTCATATTGCTCTCTAGCTAAAGGGCCTTCAAATATGTTTAAGAGACTCCAACATGTTATTATAACAGTTTCTTAGTATTAAAGGCTTGTTTTTGTTTTAGTCAGACTACACATTTTGCGCCTGGAGTGATAGCACAGCAGATAGACCCTGCATGGGGTAGACTGGGGTTCAATCTCTGTCATCATATAGTTACCTGAGTAGCCAGGAGTGATTTCTGACTGCAGAGTCAGGAGTAACTCCCGATCCTCAAAACAAACAAACAAACAAACAAACAAAAACTACACATTGTAATAAATACAAGTATAGGAGTAGAGATCTGTATTTTCTGCAAAATATAAAACAGATTCAACTGCAAATAGATATTATATGTGTGTGTGTTCTTTCTTTAATGATCAGCTTTAAAATTAGAAGAAATAACTTTTTGGTCAGTAATAATTCATTTTTAAAAATTGTTCATGATTAGACAGTCATATCTATAACAAAGACTTAGACTTAAGGGTCAAGAAGATAACAATTAGCTCATTAGAAAAAATGATGACTTGAATAATATTTTGATGACCTATAGGAGTTAATGTGCTTTGTAAGTAAGCACTTTAGACTATTAGTAGTAGAAACACCTCTAATAAAGTACAGCTATTAGAATAAAAACCATTTAAAACAAATGCATCATACTTGAAGTCCTAAAGTCTAATTAAGTTAGGATCTATTCAAAGAGAACACTTTATTTTTTTGGTCTTGGTGGTACTCAGAGGTTACTCCTGGCAGGATCCGGAGACCCTATGCTGATAGTCAAATCCTAGTTATCTGAGTGCAAGGCAAACACCCTGCCCACTGTACAATTCTTCCAGCCCCAGGAACACTTTCTTGAAAAACAATATTAAGTAGTAATTTGTTAGCATATGATTCTTAAACAGTACAATCACATAACTAATATTACAAAACAACTTCCTGTTGAAATACCTAGCCAGAATAGCTGTTTCACTGATTCTTCACACAGGTATTTGTGAGCTGGGGTCAGCATTTTGAATCATATCAACCAGCAACTGGCAAGACCAGTATAATCTAAGGGCAGTGAGATCAAAGTAATAATCTGAACTTTCAAAAAAATATAACCTGAACTTTCAATATCTAACAAATGTAATTTAATGGCATGAAAAATACATCACGTAAAGAAGAGTGATATTAGCAAACTCAAATATGGAGTCAGTGAAGTCAACTGTAGGAAACCAAACATAATGAAATGTTATATCTTTCTAAAATTTACAGACCAAGAATTCTGTCCGTTATGGATGAGCCCATATTTACTACAAGGTGTTCATGGATTTTTTTCTATTTACTTCTTGGATTACTCACAATACATGACTTTAATTTATGAAACTATCTTTCTCGATCTATCTATCTATCTATCTATATATAAACCTTTATATATACATATATATGTATATATATAAAACTCCATATGTTAGTTCTGAGTCTTAGGTGGGGTGCTATGCCTGCCCCTATATTTTAAACTAAAATTTACTTATTTCATTTTTGCTATTGGGTAGCCATTTATAGTATTATTATGATTTCTTTATTTCTAGAGTTTGCATTATTTATCAATGGCTCACTATTTTAATATCTTTTCAAAGCAATTCTTTTATCAATATGGTTTTACTGAAAGTCTAGTTATAATGTTTCATTATATGTTACATTAACATTTAATGGGGGCTGAAATCCCCCACAGCAGGTAACCCAAAATCATTACTATTCTGAATATTTTCTGTACCAAGATGATAATGATAAATACAAAACCTCAATTGGAGATTTCCCACGTATTACCTAATCCATAACCCCCTGCAGATATATTTTGGTATCTTAAAATGCCCTCTAAAGGGTTATACAACGTCTAGAGCTAAGATACATCAATACTTTTAAAAGATCTTATTATATAACATAAGCTTTTCATTTTAGATAGTTATTTTACTAACAAGTAGTCCAAAATAATCCTGATATTTGGAAAATGTATGCACTGTACTAATTGCCCCTTTTAAGTATTTTGAGAACTCTTCCTAATATATTATTCTTATTTTGACCAACAGTCAACTAAAATACTTTAAATTGTCATTTAATGAAAGGTTTAGATAAGGATAATCAAACAGTTCTTAAAGAACTAATTCCATGCATCATAAATTCTGTAAGACTTTTGAGCTTTACTCTATAATGATAATGGCATGTCGTACACAAAAAGATCAAAGAACTTGAACAACATCCAGTGAAAGCAGGCCAAAACACAAATGTAAGAAAGGAAGGCATTTTCTAAGTTGTAAAACAACATAAAGTTCATTTTTCATAATATCATGCAAACTTGCAGTTAGCTTTTGTTTAAAAATGCACATATGTACATATATAAATATATATTTGATAAGGACATATATTTTAAGATAAAAAAAGATGCGAGAAAGTGAAAGGAAGACATCCAGGAAAGATGCATCCCCCAATTCTTTCTCCTTGATGCTAAAGATTTCAATAATGAAATAAATATGTTAAGCAACTAAGAATTGGAAAACTAATTCTTCTATAATTTTAATCAATTTTCTTATGACTACAAAAAAGAAGTTTCAAAAGTCACCTTTACAAAAGACAAGTTTTCATTTCAAGTAGAATATTTATGTACCATACCCAAGGAATTGATAAACTAGAAGAAAATAATTTCTCAACTTTTATACAAAATTAGCTATGACTCTTTTTATAATGATAACTAAGCCTGCTCAATTTATCCACTAAAAATTATTGGAATTTAGGAAAATGACCAGGCCCTTGATGCAAATTGGGCTCATACTAGACTGGAATCTGATTTTGCACATTTATTCTGTAGGAATATACATTAAAAATACTGTAATGTGGGGCTGGTGAGGTGGCGTGCCAGAGGTAAGGTGTCTGCCTTGCAAGAGCTAGCCAAGGAAGGACCGCGATTCGATCCCCCAGCGTTCCACGTGGTTCCCCCAAGCCAAGGGCAATTTCTGAGTGCTTAGCCAGGAGTAACCCCTGAGCATCAAATGGGTGTGCCCCCCCCAAAAAGAAAACACTGTAATGTGCCTAATAAATACTATGCTAACACTTGTCCATATAAGAAGAATAAAATGTACCATACCCAAGGAATTGATAAACTAGAAGAAAATAATTTCTCAAATTTTACACAAAATTAGAAGTGTTTGAATAAGAATAAAGCTCCCTTTTAATATACTACTATTAGAACTCATAAATTCAAATTTATTTTGAAACCATATTATAATAATATTATTAAATGAAGATAGACTAAATGGCCATTTATATGCAAGCACATAAATATATAGACTTATGCAGTTATAATGGGAAAAATGTAAAATGTGTCAAAGTATTGAAAATATTTTTATTTCTCACATATTTTCCTCTTTATTTCTTTAAGAGAAAATCTATAAAATAAATTTCACAAATTAAAATAATTCACTTTTAAAAATAATTTTATTTTAAATTTTATGGTTTACAGAGTTGCTCATAATATATTTCTGGCATTTAATGTTCCAACACCAATCCTACCACCAGTTTATAATTCTCACTACTATTGTCCCACTTCTCCATCCTTCCCCAAGCCTGTCCCTTGGCAAATAAGAATAGTTTACATTATATTGGTTGCTACAACTTATAAAACAAACTGCATCAATAAAAAACTTGAACTTTGTCGTATCTCTCAAAGGGTTTATTTACTAAAACTTTACTAAGTTGTTTATTGCTAGTTGTACACCTGTTGTATGATTTGATTTCTGAGCTTATGTGGCTTTTATGATAATTTTACATTTAATGTGGTGTATTTCTACTGATATGTCAATATTAAAGATATAGAGATGTGTTCCTACTGAAATACCAGGATTAAAAGTATGTAGGTGTTGCACAGCCATGTATGCTTCTCTGTGATCAAGGACTTTGACAATTTGTGGAGCGTGGGCCTATGACCTCATATGGTGGCAGTAGTTGATCATAGTTGAGAGTGCTAGGACTTCTGGAATTACAGAGGTGTTGGGAATGAGGGGTGAGTAGGGCAAGTGTGAGGTCCTAATCTGGCTCCAAAAATACCCTCGAGATTCCAGTCAACCTGGAGATTTTTTGGTTTAAATGTCTCTGCAGAGATTAGTGGAAAGTTGTAAACCTGGTCTATTGCTGTAGCAGCAGTAGTTTTGAGTAGTAGTAGTTCTGAGTAATAGTAGCTATAGCAGTAGTAATAGTTTTAAAGCTGTGAGTCTTTAGCAGGGCGGGGACTTTCCACTGAACTATTAATTTATTTTGTGGTCACAACCAACAGTGCTCAAGTATTACTCCTGGCTCTGCTCTCAGAAATTACTCCTGATACGGGGTCAGAGAGGTGATGCAAGGGGTAAGGCATCTGCCTTGCAAACACTAGCCTAGGACAGACCCTGCTTCAATCCCCTGGTGTCCCATATAGTTCCCCCAAGCCAGGGGCCATTTCTGAACGCAGAGCCAGGAGTAACCCCTGAACTCTTTTAATTGGGTGTGGCCCAATTAAAAAAAAAAAACACTCCTGACAAAGTCAGGGATGCTGGAGAAAGAATCTGGTCTGCCCCATATGTGAGGATAACACCCTACTGCTGTGCTATAGCTCCATCCTCACTATGCTTTTTAATGATTTTGTCTTTTGTGTTCTTGAGCCATAAACACTAGGTTTCAGTCTATCACCTGTTATTCAAGGGACATATGCAATGATGGGAACTGAACCTGGTCCCATCTATACAAAGCATGTACTCATACTGTTTAGATATCTCTTCAGTCCACAATTGTTATGACGTAGGTTGTTTAGTATACAAAAATCAATAAGTTAGTATCTACTTTATTATCAATGACTAAGTCTAACCACCTAAGTCAAAATACAGACCTACATAATAAAGACATTTTTCGTTTTGAATTTTCATTTTATTTTGTTTCAGATCATATCTGGTGGTGCTTAGGGTTTACTGCTGCTGGCTCTGTGCTCAAGTTTCACCCTTGACAGTTCTCAGGAGAAAGAACATATCTTGATGCTGAAGATTGAAACTGATTTGGTCCTATGCAAGGAATTTGCCTTATCTCTTCAACACTGAAACAGCAAATATTCTTACAATTGTGCATTCATAAGACAAGCATATGCAACTTAAAGGTTATAAAATTTCAATTTACTTGAAAAAATTAATATGACTACAAAAATGTATGAATCTGACAAATTTTACACCCAAACCAATTTTCTTGTTTAGTAAAAAGGAAAAGGCCTCAACTTTATGATGATATTATACAGGGAACTATTGATTTAACTTAATATTTATGGTAATGGAATGCAAATATTTGTTAAAATTTCTTATCTTTATAAACAAAAGGTAACAACCAAGTCACTATTTTGCATGCTCAGACTCACAATTTATAATTGATAATTAAATGTAAAATATTTCACTAAGCACCATTTGAAAATGATAACATATGGTTTAAGTTATAATTTTAATCAAGACTGAATCAAAGTATTGGGGAACTTTAATTTTCATAAGACATGATATTGAATAATTTGGTGATTTACTTAACAATATACAATATGTCTAATTCTACTTGTATTAATATTGTATTGTTTGGAGCCAGAGAGATAGCTTGGAGGTGAGACATTTGCTTTGCATGCAGAAGGACTGTGGCTAGAATCCCAGCATCTCATATGGACCCCCGAGCCTTCCAGGAGTGATTTCTGAGTATAGAGCGCTGCCAGGTGTGACCACAAAACAAAAAATAAAATAAAATAAAATAAAATTGTGTTGTTGATTTATGTGAAGTGGGCAGAGAAATAATAATCTCACAAGGAAAGTCGACCACTTTCTTCACTCCCTACCTCAGATGTTGGGGAAGTGGCTATAAGGTGTGAGGACTGATGGAGACTCCTTGAGGAAAATATTCTTGTAGACATCGTTTCTAACAGTTAGTCATCAAATTCTGCTTAAATCCCATTTTAACTTCACAACATGGAAATGAATCCCCACCAATATTTTTATTAATTAGGGAGTGATACATGGTCTCAGTCTGAAGCAAGGAATTTTCTATTTTCTTAGAAAAATTGTCAAATATGACTTATTTGCAGGATTTTTTTTTAACCCCTGGTTGGTAAACTGCCCTCACAGAAAAGAATTTCAAGAAGAAGATGAACAATGAAGTAAGATGAGTTTATTTGTGAACAATATATTAGGGGAGATAAAGAAATTTAAACATACAAAAGAGAAAGTGGGTTTCTTCAAAATAAAGAGAGCAAAACAGTCAGCCCAAATAGAGATAAGGGAAAATACACAAGAGGGAGATTTTGTTGTTGTTGTTGTTTCGGAGACAGACCCATTTGATGCTCAAGGGTTACTTCTGGCTATGCACTCAGAAATTGCCCCTGGCTTGGGGGGACCATATAGGGATATAGGGTGCTAGGGGATCAAACCACATTCAGACTTAGGCTAGAGCAGAGGCCTTACCTCTAAAGCCACCTCTCCATCTCCAAGATTGAGAATAAATGTCATAAAATAAAAGAGAAGAATTACACATTAAGGGAGCATCACCAGTATTGTCCAAAATCCAAATAAGTATACATAAAATCATCTAATTGTTGAGCATTGTAAATATATGAATGACCAGGAGGCATAAAAATATTTCCAATATCACTTTATAAAGAAAATTCAATTTTAAAAAGAAATATGGGGTCCAGAGGGAAAGCAGAGTAGTAGGGTGTTTGCCTTACACTCAGCCAATCCAGGAAGGTCAGTGGTTTAAATCCTGGCATCCCATATGTTCCCCAGAGCCTACAAGGAGTGATTTCTGAGCACAGAGCCAAGAGTAACTCCTGAACGCAATCGGATGTTACCCCAAAACAAAAAATATATGAAAATAAAAATAAGGGACAGAAGAGATAGCATAAAGATACAGTGTTTGCATTTCATGCACAAGGACGGTGGTTAAAATCCCAGCATCCCATATGATTCTCCGAGCATGCCAGGAGTGATTTCTGAGTGTAGAGCCTCCTGAGCATGCAGGGTGTGATCCAGAAAAGCCAAAAAATAAAATAAAATAAAATTAAATTAAATTAAAAGAAATATGTTATGGGGCCAGAGCAAAACACAGAGGTAGGTCATTTGCCTTGCACACAGTTGATCCAGTAGGGACCTGGGTTCAATCCAACATGTCCCATAGGTCCCCCAAGTCAGGAGCTATTTCTGAGTGCATAGCCAGGAGTATCACCCTGAACATCACCAGATCTGGCCCAAAAACAGAAAGAGAGAGAGAGAGAGAGAGAAGCAGAGAGAGAGAGAGAGAGACAGAGACACAGACAGAGAGACAGACAGAGACAGGGAGAAATATGTTATTTCATATCAATAGGTCTATATCATAAAGACTGGATACAACAAGTGGTGTAGAAAAATTAGTCTTGTTCATTCTTTGTACGATCATCAATGGGTTTATAACCTATAAAAAGTGTAATAGATATTTTACTAAAAATAAAAGTAAAACTGCAATATGACCCAATGATTCCACTTCTCGGTTTCTATCCCCCAAACACAAATATATTCATTTAAAAAGATGGGCAGGTCACTCTTCACAGCATAACTTAGTACAATAGTTAGGATATAAAAACACTCAAATGTGCAATAACAGAAAAATAAAATGACAAATATATACGCAATTATATAAAGGTAAAATAATGCAACTTGACTAAACGACCATATAAAACAAAATCTATTAGAGGGAAGAATATCTCTTTTATTTGTTGAAATAACATACATGAGAATAGGTAAAATCAAATAAAAAAATCCTTGCCTTGAATCTGAAAAATAATTACTAAGTAGTGAAAAAACAGTAGATGTTATAATAATTAAGACAAAAATAGGGGCCCGGGAGATAGCATGGAGGTAAGGCGTTTGCCTTTC
>PVKC010004318.1:0-36037 GCA_004027635.1 Crocidura indochinensis | reverse complement strand
GAGGAGACAAGAGGAAAGAGATGGAAATTGGAGGGGAGGGGAGAGAAGGGAAGGCAAGAAAGGGGAGAAGAGTGTAGAAAAGGGAAGTAAAAAGGAGAAAAGGAAATGAAAACAGACTGGTTTGTGTATTTAATTTTAAAGACATTTATAACCTCTTTTTGGGAGAAGCTGCACGTTGTGATCTATTGACTCTAATTTAACTAGAAGTTTAAATACCCATTGCAGTGATAATGCCACAGAAATCTAAACCACAGAAACTTTTCAACCTCTACTTGCTGGATCTCTGGCCAGCAGTTCACTCATACATAATAAAAGCATTACTCTTAAGAAAAAAGTCTGCATAATGAGAAGCCTAGTTGTCTGTACTTGCACAAAAGGTAAGACAGCTAAGTATGCCTCACGCTCATAGCTTTCTTTGGTTTTTATTTCACATGACATAGCACAGGATAACTGTGGGTAAGCAGGTTATAGGAGTTGATTAAGAGGTAATGGTCTTGATAGTTTGTGTTAGCTAAAGAAATTAGGACACTATGGGGATTCTCAGGCATATTAGACCTTTATCTCTAGCACAAGTCTTGTCTTTAAGATTTTACTCTTTTGCTTTAAATTAGTCTTCTAGGGGCCAGAGTGGTGGCACAAGCATTAAGGCGTCTGCCTTGCACGTGCTAGCCTAGGATGGACTGAGGTTCGATCCCCTGTCATCCCATATGGTGCCCCAAATCAGATGCAATTTCTGAGCGCATATCTAGGAGTAACCCCTGAGCGTCAATGGGTGTGATCCCAAAACAAAACAAAACAAACAAAAAAAACCAAAATCTATTCTTTTAATCAAGTATAATTTGATAGTCCACAACTAGTCTCCTTGCTCTTTATCACCATATGAAAAAACATTCAGGTCTATCTTTATGACATTCTGTAATGGTCATTTTGCAACTGTTCCTAGTGCCGTACTCCTAATCTAAACCTTCCTATTCCCCTTTTGTCACTATAAATTTCATCTTAATTTTTAGTTTGTTTCTAAAATTCTTCACCAGGAATCTTCTTTCCTGACTTCCTACTTCATGTGGTAGATACTAATAGGCTTATTTTCCATATGATAAAATTAAAACTAAAAAAGTACATGACTTAGAAAAGACAGACTAATTTACCAATGCACAAACTTGTAAGTTGACTGGTTTAGAAGAGGCTAAAATCTGCATTTGGTTTTGGTTATAAGTCTTGTTGGATGGCCAGCATCAGCAACTCCATTTATGACTTATGGTTTCTCTTCGCAACATTATTAAAATGTCTTCATTTTATAAACAAGCATTGCACATAGTTTGGGTAAGTAATCCAAAGTCATATAATTTAGCACTTGGAGTTGAATCTAGGTATTATGATGTTTCTTATTATTAATTTTATTAAATATTAGATAACAATAGCGACTTTTATTCTTCCTTTCTCCCCAAATGTGGCCAAACCTTTGTTAAGTTAAAGAGATTGTTTTTAACTTTGGTTTGTTGCACACACACACATGTGTGTGTGAGTGTGTATGTCTTCTTCCACAGTTGGAGCTGAGGGTCTCACAAATTTATGTGCACTATTGCTGCTTCACCTCATCCTAGACTTTATTTGATCTTTTATTTGATCTTTGGCTCAAAGTTTAAGATACCACACACCTGACAATATTCCCCAGCATATTTTTCCCAAAGTCTAGAAAGTTCTAGTTACATATAATCTTTTCAGACTTGAGGACATTAATTTATGTAGAGCCATGTTGGCAATCACAATGGTTCTGAATAAAAGGTAAAATATCAGACTTGTTAGTTGTGGACAACTGAGCATAGACAATGCTTTAAAGTAAAAAGATTGATTGATTGATTGATAGATATAGAAAGAGATTTTATTGAGTGCTCAGGCTTATAGAACCCAATGCCTCACATATGCAAGGTATACCCAATACCACCAAGTCACATTCCCAACTCTATGAATATATATTATATACATTCATATATATACCATATATATATCTTAGGAATACACTGTAGCACTTAGGGGTTACTACTGACTCTGTCCTCAGAAATAGCTCCTAGCAGACTTGGAGGGCCATATGGGATATGTAGGAGATTGAACACAGGCCTGTCATGGGTTGGCCTCATGCAAGATTTCATGCAAGGCAAATATCCTACCACTGTGCTATCACTGTGGCCCCATGAATATATTTTTTAATTTCTTTTCATTTCTTCACCAACTGGATAGTATGTGTGAGGGTGATAGTATACACAACAGATTTAAAAGGCAGCTACTATATTATTTTTGAAAATGGCAGTGTATTGAATTAAAGTGTTTAAAATGCATATATGCATCAATCCTGGTTCAATATCTCACATGACATAGCCCTAGAGCACCTCTTAACATATCACCCATTTGTTGACTGGAAGGTGCCTTTTGGCACCCTGTTCTCCTTTTAGGAAACAACTTTCTCCATCACAATAGAAGAAAAATGGCATAAATTCTGAAATCAAAACTGAGCTGTAATAAGTCTAGGAATAAGAAGGTCCCTGTTTATTAATCATACTGATGGACAAATAGGCAGTTCAGTCAACTAAAACAAATCCACAAAAATATTGGAGAAATTAATGTATTGTTTTCTACATTACAGAACCTGAATGAATAAAACGAATATGGCAGTACATAGTAGTTCTGAATAATTTTCAATATGGTAGGAGATATAGAAAATAAAACATTATATTTTATATCTGCTTTAAATAAGTGATCTTTGATGTCAAATTTAATTTGACTTATAACTCATAAAATGATGAAAACTCTTGGACCTCAGTAAAGTTATTTCAGTATGTATATATTATCTTGAAATTCCTCAATTAAATATTTATTATAACATTAGCATCAGTCCGTAAAATATTTTCCTTTTCTTTTCTCATACATATATTGAAAGAAAAGAAGAAATTAGAGGGGAAAAAGAAAGGTAAAATGTTTATTGTAACAGATACACAGTTGGTTTTTTTCAAGTAATGGAATTAAACATTTAGTTTAGCAGGAGTTTGTTGTGTATCTAATTTATCTGTTAAAATTTTCATAGAGACTAGATAATCACTTTTGCAGAGAATACTAAGGAGGTGTACTTTCTTGGTTGAAAGGAGGAAAATGAATATGCACATTTGAATTTTTTATTATTACATTTTTGTGAAGGGAGGAGGATGACTATAGTTTCATGACTGTTTTAATGCAATTGGTTCCACTTAGAGGAGATGACATGTAGAAATGTGATGAGTAAAGATGTGCAAAATGCTTCCACAGTAATTGAATTTAAGCAACAATAACACTGGGCATTGTCAAATCTTTTAAAGCTTTTTTTTTTAAGATATGCTTTAGTTCTGGGGAAAATGCACATATTAGAAAACATCATGACCTTATTCAACAGTAAAAAGGAGAAATTAAAAATTATTTCATCTAAGTGCGTACACATTTGAATCTAGTATATGATAAAGTTTATGCAATTTCTAACTGCACAATTTCTTCTCCTCACTTCCTTATGTTATAAAAGCATAGAATTTTAGAGCTGAATAATGTGGTTTAGGAGTAATTTTAGTATAACCATTTTCATTTTAGAGATGAGGAAAAAAGACCAAAGAAGTAAAGTAACTTAAATATAGATATATAGTAAATTAATGACAAAAACTGGACTCCTTGGATAGTCAGATATAAAGAATCTGAGAAGTAATAAAAGTAGCAGAGATCAATTGAAAAGGGTCTAAATACTTATATCCCTCCAAAATTTTATGTTGATATTCTAAATTTAATGGTACTTTAAGTGGCAATGTTTGGGAGGTGAATAATCATAAGCGTGAACTTTCATATGAGACTAGTATTCTTAGAGGCTTCAGAGAGCTTTATGGAACCTCTGCCATGTTAGGATACAATCAGCACTCTGTGACCTAGAAAAGAGCCCTCATCTAACCAGCTCATCATTCTAACATCTGAATTTCAGTTTTCTGTAATATGAACAACATAATTATTTTACTTATTAACTGTATAGTCTGTGATAATTTGTTGTAGCAGCTTAAGTAGACTAGAACAGTGAGATTTCAGAGAATAGAAATCAATCCTGAAGAATTACCAAAAACAGATAAAGGACAATTAGAACTGATAAAAAGTGCCCTATTAATTAACAACACGTTTATTATGATCTATATAATCAGGAATTTTTGGTCAAAAGAGACAGAAAATTTTCTAAAATCTTCAGCAAAAGGAAAAATACATATTCCCGTGTAACCAAAAAAAGCCTCAATTTAGAGGTAATTTCAAGTACATTAGGACTCAACTTCCCAAATGGTGTAAATATTTTCTCCTGATTCTTTTCTTATGTCTCTGTGTTATTCTCATTTTCTACTATATGTAGATTCTCCCCTTCCATCTTATATTCAACGCATATCAGTTTAGCAAATTTAGCTGAAAAAAGACTCTTCAAGTGCTCAAATATTAATTACAAAGTCAAACATCAATTTGGCTTAAGACATACATCAACCTTAAATTCAAGAAAATTGTTTGCTTGATCAGATCAGTATGGTTTGGGTCACATTTTATTCTTAGGTCAGTATTATAAACAGGGATCTTATTAATTATTCTCTTTTATTAATAATTTTATTTGACCATACTTTATTAATTATTGAACAATTGGGAATACAGAATATGCTATGAGTATCTTAAAAGATATTGAATTGGTAAATTAAATGAGTTAAAGTATGCTAAAAGAAAACAATAGCTTGAATTTTTCTTCAAAGTCAACAAGCATAAGTACCCTTTAGTTTCACCTAACAAATTCCAAGTACCTGTATACAATTAAAATTATGTTCAATACTTCCCAGGGGGGTTTAGCCTTAAGACATTTCCAGATGTTACATATTCACAGTATGTCATAAATCTGTTGAATTTGCCATTCAAGGTATATTTATTTTGCCACTAAGCCCATTGAAATTCTATCTCATTATATCATCTAAGAATAGAATAAATTATCATTTCATCATTCAAAACATATCATTTAAACATGAAATAAAAATAAGACAACACCACAAAATTTAGAAAGCAGAGAAACATAAAAAGTCCTTGATTCATAGCAAATGTCACATAATTCTGAACACTCTGGGTAATATTTCATTTTACTCAGTAAGGAGTTGAGATCCTTGGTTAATCAATCTGGCTACCCCACTTCAAGTTTTCAGTAAATTTTCTCCATGTTCATCACTGAAAAAAATATGGAAACAAATTACATTCTAAAACATCCACAATTTCAGGAGTCCATTTCCTATCAGAGTTCTTGGGTTATCCTAAAAATAAGGAAAGCACACCTCTAGTTGCTAAGATTACCATTTCTTGTAATGAAGCAACTTTATATTAACTAATTAACTAAAAGGATATTTTAACCCTATAACTTTGCATTACAATTAACATTGGAACATT
The DNA here is from genome assembly GCA_004027635.1 of Crocidura indochinensis. NCBI lineage: Eukaryota > Metazoa > Chordata > Mammalia > Eulipotyphla > Soricidae > Crocidura > Crocidura indochinensis. The sequence continues at coordinate 30,580 of PVKC010004318.1, read as the reverse complement.
TTGTAAGGTATTATTCATGAATGTGGATAATGAACAACTGGAAATACAGAATATACTATGAATATCTTAAAAGATAGTGAATAGGCAAATTAAATGAGTTAAAGTATGCTAAAACAAAACAATAGCTTGAATTTTTATATGCAATTTTTTATACTCAAGTACATTAATAAAGCAAGTGTGCATACATATATTTATAGGTACAGGTACACATATGCATAAGTACATATTCTCTCTCTATAAACATGGGTAATTGTTATCAGATTATAGATATTGGCTATAAAAGTCCAAATTCCATCTATAGCTAAGACCATCAGAAAAAGCATATTGAGAACTCTCAGAGAAACACTGAAGTTGTAGTTCAATTGTGAACTTTCTTCTAGGAAAAGTAAGATCTTCTCTTTAAGTCTATAGTCTCATCTAAATAATCTAGCAAAATTCTAAAGACAGCTGCAAATAGATGTTAATTATATTACAGTGTATCCTACTGGAAACTCCTAGGTATATGTTTGATTGAATAACTTTTGAAGCTACAATCTAGTCCGATTAACTATAAGGTTGATTCTTACAAGTCCAAAACAAGGCTTTGTCTACAACAAATGCAAGCTCTACATACATCTATCTTACAGTTCCTAAATAAGACTCAAAATACAGTATAAGTGAAACCTCTGATTAAGATCATGTAATGCCATATTCAAAGATTTTGTCTATAGTGCAGAAGATGTCATTGGAAGATTATGGTAGGGTACACCGGAGAAATCACAACATAACTCGCGGCCTGCGAGTTGTTGCAGCTCTCCGTATAACATTTTGTGGCCCTCAGCCAGCCTTCAAATATCGCAGTATTCGCGATTATACGCTTACTGAATAAAAATCGCGTATTTGAAGGCCGGCCGTGGGCCACAAAATGTTGTACGGAGGTCTGCAACAACTCGCGAGCAGCGAGTTTGAGACCCCTGAGTCATAAACTGTTTCGTAAGAATCTTTAAAACAACTCTGGATGTATTACTGAACTAATATCCTTCCCCATCTTAATTTGAGTCAAATATATTTTTTGTCTCTGCACTCAGAAATCATTCCTAATGGTGCTGAGTGGACCATATGGGAACTTGGGGATAAAATCCAGATTGATCTTGTGAAAGGCCACCATACAACTGCTGCCATGCCAATGATCCAGCTTTGCCACTTCTACAAAAATCTCTGTAGAGACTCATAGCTGCCAAAAACTCCAGGTATACCAGATTTGTAACTGACATCTCCAAGGACTGTGGAGTCAGGGTGCCCCAACCCCCAACCCCTGTACTTCCAGAAGTACCAGAAAGCATGTCCATGAACCACCACTGTTGCCATATGAGCTCATTTAGTTCAGCTCCATGATATTCATCAGAGTCCTGGAATGTGCAGCCCCTTATGTGGCTGTGCAACACCCCCATAATTTTAATACTAACTTCCCAGTACAAATACATCAAATTATATGTGAAATTATCATCGAAGCTACATAGGTTCAATACACAAAACCAACAATGGAATGCTCAGCTATTAATATCCAGCTTAGAAATGTCCAGACATGGGGGGCCGGGCGGTGGCGCTGAAGGTAAGGTGCCTGCTTTGCCTGCGCTAACTTAGGACGGACCTCGGTTTGATCCCCCGGTTCCCCATATGGTCCCCAGTGCCTGCCAGGAGCGACTTCTGAGCGAATAGCCAGGAGTAACCCCTGAGCGTCACGGGTGTGGCCCAAAAACCAAAAAAAAAAAAAAAAGAAATGTCCAGACAATGATATAATAACCCCATTGAAAAATATGACAATTTTCAGAAGTTGTCTTTTAACAAGGTTTTTCTTGGAAATTCTTTATCATTTAATTGTATTAAGTAATATTAGGCAAATTATTTATACCTGCCAAGTGGCAGGCTTCAGCAGTTTGGATAACTGGTAACATGGGCAGAGGAACTATTATACATATGGGAGAATTTTGGTGTTGGAATATTTGATGCCAGAAATAACTGTATTATGAGTAACTCCGTAAATCATGGTGACTAAAATAAAAAATTTAATTTTGAAACACTAATTCAAAATTACCTTGCAATTTTCATTTTAGAGTAATTATTTTTCAATATTCACCCTCTTAAAATCTGCTTGTAGCATTTTAAAGTTCTGGATATATTTGAGTTCTAGTTTATTATAGGGTTTTATTGTCTTCAAAGCAGTGAAGCCAGAAAAAAGCATGTTCATAAACTGACAATATGAAGCCCCTGGGCACAGCTGTTCAATCTTTGTCAGGTTCAACAGCCAAGATTCATTGATCCAGGACAGCATGTCAGGTCAACTCAGGTTATCTGTTGGTGAATGACATTGAATATATGTTCACTTCCATCTTCTGCTCTCCATTCCCTGTCATAGGCTCTGGTTCAGTCATCAGCTACTTTAAAACCACAAAAATAGATTTTAATCTTTATACTGTAATAATAGCCAAAGAATGTCATTATATTCTGATAACAGTGTCAATCTAATATAGAAAAAAACATTTTGCAAACATTTCTGTGCCCTGATCAGGAATGCCTTAATGCATAAAGCAAATATTAATGTACCTGAAGAAAAAAATAGACAGCAACACAATAACAGTAGAATATGTCAATAGTCCACTCTCAACAATGAATAGATCATCCAGACATAAAATCAATAAGGAAACATCAGATTTAATAGCATGCTAGGCCAGATGAACTTAATATTTACAGGATATTCCATTTACAGAAGGAGAATTCACTTTATTGTCAAGTGCACATGAACTTCAAAATATTCAAAACCACAGATTAATTGATTTTAAATGCAGGAATATTGATAATATATGAGGCATCCTTTTGACCCACAGAGGTATCATACTAAATATAAATATTAAGAAAATAATCATAAAATTTTAAAATTCAAATTAGAGTTAAAGAAAATGCAACACATCAAAAATATGGGAATAACCAAAAGAAGTTATAGGAGAAATTTCATAGTAAATTTCAAATATCAAACAAAATATGAAAAATAAAAATAGTTTTAGTATATTAATTAAAACTCTCAAAAAGAAAAATTGAGCCCATAGATTTTAGTAGATGGACAGAAATAAATTTTGAAATAGAAATAAAATAAAATGAACAGAAGATTAAAACAAACATGAAAATAAGAGCAGAGACTCAGGAAATGTTGACTAAATAGACTTCTTTTTTTTTATTATTATTATTATTTTTTTTTTTTTTTGGTTTTTGGGTCACACCCGGCACGCTCAGGGGTTATTCCTGGCTCTTTGCTCAGAAATCACCCCTGGCAGGCACGGGGACCATATGGGATACTGGGATCCAAACCACTGTCCTTCTGCATGGAAGGCAAACGCCTTACCTCCATGCTATCTCGCCGGCCCCAATATAGACTTCTTTTTTAAGAAGACATAAAGAAAAACAAAAAAATATATCTCATTAAGTAGATCATAATTACACAGTAAGACTTTATCATTGTTATCACAAGATTAAAAGACTACTCTAAAACTCTAATTTACCCAAACATTGGAAAACCTAGAATAATGAATAAATTATTAGCATCATACAATCTTACAAAGCTTAAACATAAAAATATTGAAATTCTGAAGAGACCAAGGACTAAAATAAAGATTAAAGTGGTTATACCTACTCCAAAAAATAGACTAAAAAATATTCACTGGTGAATTTTGCTAACTATTCAGAGAAGATTTAAGACTCATTCTTCACACACTCTGCCAAAAATTGTAGAGGAAATGCTCCAGTTTTAATTTTATTATTTTTGTATAGTAACTTAAAAAAGTCAAATTCTTAGAATCAATAAGTAGAAATGTGGTTGAAGGAAACAGGAGGTGAGCAAAATAAAGACAATTTATTATTACCAATATTCAGCTTTAGAAGAAATAAAGTAAAGATGTAATGTAAAAATGGAGACTATAATTGATAAAACAACATTTTTTAATTAAAATTTGTGAATAGAGTAGAAGTTGAAAGTCCTAAAAAAAATGGAAATTTCCAGATTCAATATAGGTAATGAATAGTTTCCTAGGTTGGGAAAATTATTTTATAATGTATCTTTATCTAATTATAATGATTGATATTTAAGTATATTATAATTTATGTCAATTTATGTTAATACAGATGACATTAAAAGCAAATTAATCAACTGAAATATTTGCTGCACACAATTAAGATTTGTAATGATTTATTAACTCAGTTTGACCCTCATTACACTCAAGCACTCTTGGACAGAATGCTGGCCACTGCAGAGTTGATCTTGTAACAGAGTGTTTCCTACAATATATTTGTAAAGTTAATTTGTACTTTTACAAAAAGAGAATTTTAACTTGCCAACCCCGCCTTTTTCTCTTTTAACTTACATTTGTTATCATTTATTTTTAGGCTAGTGAATCAATATCTGAAAAAAATCATAATCTTTCTAACATTTATTTTATTTTTCTTATATCAATAAAACATTCTAAAATGTTCTTAGTAGATATGTGCAAAAATTATATCTGCAACTAAACACAGAGCACACCCCCTGGTTTCCCCCAATTCTCTAAGTACACAAAGCTCACACCCTGCTTTCTCCTAATCTCCTGTGTATGGAGAGGTTACACCCTGCTTTCTCCTAAATACAAGCTCACACCCTACTTCTCCCTAAAAGGATGAAGCACACTATTATAAGTATCCCACTCTTCCCTAAAATAATCTGGCTAATCTCCCTGAAGTTGCTCTGAAATGTTTGAATCCATATGTGCTCCCTTCATCTGTTTTTCTGTCCCATATTGGGCCACCAGTCTCATAGGATAACACCACCAATAGTCATCCACAAGCATAGAGTCAAGACTCAAGTGCTGATTACTGCTGGGTGTGACCAAAGCAAAAATTATAAATTCAGAGCTTACTGTCTAAAACTTAAGGTCATCTTTTGGGATATTTTTGGAGGACTGTTTTGGGGCCACACTCATCAATGCTCAGGGGTTACTCCTGGTTCTGCTCTCAGAAATTACTCCTTGCGTGGTCATAGAACCATATGGGATGCTAGGGATAAAACTCTGGTTGGTTGTGTGCAAGGCAAATATTCACTTGCTATCTCACCAGCCCTTAATACCATCTTATGATCTGACCCGGGGAAAGTCATTTTATTAATCTTTACTTCAGTTTCTTCATCTATGATGGGGATAATAATGTTCTACTTAGCTCATTAAGTTATCTTGGAAATTAAACAAATGAGAACATTTAGAATCACTTACCATAATTTATGACTCTTAATAAGTTCTAATATAATATCTCTTGTTATTAACCTTTATCAAATGCATACAATGTCCAGACTCTTTATTAACAGCTCTAATACTTCACCATATATACTTTTTACAACCATTCAATGAAGCTTCTCTGAGGACCACTAATTCTAAGTAATTGAATGAGAATCACCAAAGAATCTATATTAAGTTGAGAAGCTTCTGTACCTCAAAGAAAATAGTGCCTAGGATACAAAAGCCACCCACAGAATGGGAGAAACTATTCACCCAAGACCCATCAGAAAAGGAGCTAATATCCAAAATATACAAGGACAGAACTTAATGAGAAAAAAAATATGGGGAGAATAATGAACAGACACTTCCTCGAAGAAGAATACAAATGACATAAAAAAAAATGCTCCACATTATCAGGGAGATGTAAATCTAAAAAACTATGAGGTACCATTTCACATCACAGAGACTAGCACACGTCACAAAGAACAAGAACAATCAGTGCTGGCAGGGATGTGGAGAGAAAGGAATTTTCATTCACTATTGGTGTGAATGCCATCTAGTCCAGTCCTTATGGAAAAAAATATGGAGATTGCTCAGAAAACTGGAAATTGAACTCCCATTCATCCAGCTATACCTCTCCTAAGGATATACCCTAGGAACACAAAAATGCAATTCAAAAATCCCTTCCTCACACCTATATTCATTGCAGCACTATTTACAATAGCCAGACTCTGGAAACAATCAAGATGCCCTTCAACAGACGAATGGCTAAAGAAACCGTGGTTCATATACACAATGAAATATTACACAGCCTTCAGGAGCGATGAAGTCATGAAATTTTCCTATACATGGATGTACATGGAATCTATTATACTGAGTGAAATAAGTCAGAGGGAGAAAGATAGATACAGAATAGACTCACTCATCTATAGGTTTTAAAAAAAATTAAAGACATAAATCATAAGGTCCAGAGATAATAGTGTTAAGGGCTAGAAGGGCTGGAAGGACAAGCTCACAATTTGAAGCTCACCACAAAGTGGTGAATACTAGTAGGGAAATAACTACACTAACAACTAACATGGCAATGTTAAAGAATGAGAGAAGTAGAATTCCTGTCATGAATACAGGCAGAGGTGGGGGAAAGAAGGGGGCATTGGTGGTGGGGATGTTGCACTGGTGAAAGGGAGTGTTCTGTTTATGGCTGAAACCCAACTACAATCAGTGCTTAAGTAAAGATTTAAAAAAAAGAATTTAAAGAATCTCTTTGCTGCTCTAAGCAGTTCTAAAGGATTTCTGCAATTGCTTAACTGTAAATGACAGGACAAAGTTTTAAATTTAAGGCTACCTGACTTTCTAATTTGTATGTTTTACAATAATATGAATGTTCTGCTTTTTATTTTGTACTAAGTACTTTGCTAAAGCAAAGAAATCAAAGCAAAGAAACACAACTCCTGCCCTCAGAAGTCATAAAACTCTAGAAGTTTCAGTCAGGGATACCAGCAAAGTACTGAGTTTGCTAGATCATTCCAGAGGAGGAGAAAGTAGCAGGTACAAGGCACTTGACTCAGTCTAAAGCACTAAATTTTCAATATTATGGAAAGCAGCTGCCCAGTATTTCCCCGAAGAGCAGTGAGCTGTCAGGTGCCAAGATTATATCAGACAAAAGGCCCAGGTAATCTCCCTGCAGGAATCTGATATTTGACCTAAATTTGTTTTATTCTAAAGTCATAATGAAAGGCTGCAATGTGGATAGCCAAAAAAATGCCTGGCATAGAAGGTTGGCTCTATTGAATAAATTAAAGTGATCAAGGAATGAACATATTTGGAAACCTCTAAAATAACTTTTTTATTTTAATGGAACTTTATTCCAAACAGCCTTTCTTTTTAACCTTGCCACCCCCTTTTAGGACATTCAATTCCACATTTCAACATTTATTTGAAAGCTTATAGGAAGAATAAGATCTGCTGAAACTGAAATTTAGGAAGTAAAAGTCATATTACAAGTAAATCTTCTCACTTAAGCATTATCATTATTAATATCACCAATCTTCCTGTGCATGCTGGAAACTTGGCATTATACTCTCTTTCAAGAAAATTACTATGCTATGACCTTTCTGACTATCAGAGAACACCTATCCTAACCCCAACGCACCTCTGCTTAGTTATATTTTTGCCAGAGAAGTGTAATAAGAGAATTGCCATCTTGAGAATCTATAGTTTATATATAGAGAGAGGTGGCAATATCTATATAGATATAGATATTGCCACCTCTCTAATTCTGAGGAAATGTCTGGGTAAGTTTAGGACTGATGAAAGTCTGCTATGAATAATGCCAATCTTATGGTACACCAGCTTCATGAGGCAGTCATCAAACTACACCTAACCACACTCATTTGACCCAATTGTGGCAAATGATTTCAGCAACTCATTTTCTATGAGAGGTAAATTTCAGACCGAAATAAAGAACTACTCTTTTCTGTAAATTCAGTCCCAAATCTTGACCGTGTTTGCATAAATGTATAACTTACAAAAATAAATTTTAGGACTGGAGATAATATAGCACATAAGGCATTTCCCTTGCATACAGAAAACCCATGTTCTAAATTGCTTGACTTGCATATAAAACTTAATTGATTAGAGAAAAGAAGGAAAGAAACATACATTCAAGAGAGAACACAGGCTTCTTCAGCGGAGTAAACTGGAAGTACATGCCTTAGGATTAGATGCTTTGAGCCCCCATAACCTACTTGAGATTGGGTAAATAATATACTGCTTGCCTTTGAACAGTTGGTTTTATAGACTTTCTCCAAAATTTTCCCATGGGAGGCCTTCTATGTAGATAAGAGTTCATTATTAGGATGTTTTTAAAGCGCAAGTTTGGAAGTTTTGGTGTCTAGGTTACGTTCTTATTACAACCTCTGTTCCTGCTGGAGAATCTCTCCAGAGGGGTACACCATTTTTTGGCTCCTGTGAGAATTCTATTGGGCTTTGGTCCCTGTGTCTAAAAAGTGGATCTACACTGGGGGTCGGAGCAGTGGAACAAACATGAAGGCATCTGCGTTGGATGGGATCCCCCAGTGTCCCATATGGTCCCCCAATCCAGGAGCGATTTCTGAGCGCATAGCAAGGAGGAATCCCTGAGTATCACCAGGTATGGCCCAAAAACCAAATAAATAAATAAATGGATCTACACCTAATGCATTTTTGCAACTTTTGGACTAATAAAAAATTCCTTAGATCACATCTTGATTTTATTATTCTTGCAGAACTTGTCAGGCGCTCACCCTGTCTATCTGACTTTTTCAATGACATGAAAAGCAAGAAAATATTAATAAACTGTTGTAGAACCAAGTTAATTCAGGAAATATGAAATTAAATACTCTATGGTAGCCTGTGATTGATCCTGGAAGAGCTAGAAAACATTAATGGAAATCTTAGAGTACAGATACTCCTTGTTTAATGTCCAAGTTCCGTTTCAACCACTTGGCGGTTAAGTGAATTGGTCCTTAAGTGAGGAACTGCATGTACTGTATACAGTAGTACAGTATATGCATAGTACTTGACAGCACTGTATTCTGAATAAGTAACATAATGAGAAAGGTCAGACTGAAAACTTCCGCTTGTTTTAATATGCATAGGTTGTGCAATTCACACAGTACTGCAATGTATTACAGAATATAAAGTTAGTAAAGTAGGTACATTAAAGCACCAAAAAACACAGTACAGTACTGTAGAATGTACAAGATGTAAAGGAGATATATAAAATAAAATAAAATAATGGTGAAGAGATGGTCGTAAGTGCGAGTGGTCGCTAAACAGGTAGGTCGTTAAACGAGGAGTATCTGTAATGAAAACAAAACAAAAATAAACCAGTTCTGGAGTTTAATGAATGTTATGTATCTACAGTGAGTTCATAGTTTTGATAAGTAGGCAAAGAATTCTTAGATATAAGAATTACAATTTATACATTTTTATAAATATAACACAAGTTTTAAATTGGAATTTTATCTAAAAAAAAGTTCTTTGCTGGAGTCAAAGCAATAGTAAAGCAGGTAATGCTCATGTCTTGCATGCAATTAACCCAGGTTTGATACACATCACGTATAGCCATGATTGATTCCTAAATAAAAACTAAGGAGTAAGTCTTGTGTACCACTGAGTGTGACTAAATAAATAAATAATTAAATAAAAGTCTTTTAGCACCAAACATTTTAAAAAATGCCACACAATTAAATGTAGGTATATGATCCTAATGGTCATGAACAACTAATTACCCTATTCAATCATTGCTGTTAATCTGTATAATATCCCTTTCCCATAAATGAACATTTTCTAATCACAGGAGCATGACATAATGTTGATTAGTGTAGCAAAAGGGGCTTTTGTGTGATTAAGGCTATAGACTTTAAGGTAAACAGATGATCCTTAATTATTTAAATGAGTTCAATCTGATCATAAAATGTCTTAAAGTAGAAAATAGATCAGAGAGATTGATCCAGAGATAAATCACCTGCTTTATATGTTTTGTTGGCCAAAACATTGATTTGAAAGTGCAGCAGCACTTTTGATACCCTGAGTACCAACCGGAGTCATTCCTGAGCACCACTTAAAGAACTCACTTAAAGAAAATAAGTGTAGGAGCTGTAGAGATGGTAAAGCTTAGGGGGCCTTGCACACAGCCAAATAGAGTTTGATCCAGGGTTGGATTCAGCTCCAAGGTTGACAAGAAAAGTTGCCAATTGACGCTTTCATGTTGACTTTCTGAATTTTAGGTAGAAGTACCTACCAATTCACCCTTGATTTACTACCTGCAAATTTGTGAAATGACACAAAGGCTTTGTCTTTAACTACTAAGTTTGCTACAGCAGCTATAGAAATTAAATGGCATCTTAGTAATTCTGTGTTCAAACATTCTTCCTTTGAATATGCCAAATGTAAAATAATTCCACAAAAAATACAAGGTTTTCTTATTGTGCATTTTCATTCTTTCTATATAAGTTGCCTTTTTTGGATACTGAAGTTTTCTCTTTTGGTCTAATACAAGCTTTTCCTCCCATTTGTTTGTATTTTGTTTGTTTGTTTGTTTGTTTTTGAGACATACCAGGTGTTACTCAGGGTTTCCTCCTGATACTGAGATCAGGGATTAATCCAGGCTGAACATAGGACCACAGAATGTGCTAAGAATAAAACCCAGGTTGGCTACAGAATCCTACCTGCTTGTACTATCATTCTGACTTTTTTTTTTTATCTCTGTCCTTTAACTCATGGAAAAAGTAACCTACTGTTCTTTTTTTTTTCATGAACACAATCTTTCTGTGCTGAAGTTAGAATTCTTTGGAAGGATTTAGTTTTTTTCTATTATTTTGTATGTATGTATAGATAGATAGATGATAGATAGATAGATAGATGATAGATAGATAGATAGATAGATAGATAGATAGATAGATAGATAGATAGATAGATAGATAGATAGATAGATAGATAAAAGTTACATGGACACATTTTCAGCATCTTACATTTAAAAACTTTCTATAATTCTTCTGTCCATCTAATTCCCAAGTTTGCCATCCATAATCCTATGACCACCTGCCTTAATTTTTAATATGTGATAAATATTTGTTACATATAAAAGAAGAGTGTCCTAAGCATAATCTCTAAATAGGATGATGATGGTTATAATAATAGAAATTGCTGGAGAGAAAACTGATGGAAATGAAGTTAATATCAAATGCTAAGATAAGAACATAATGAAAAATAGAAATATTTTGAAACATTCTAAATACTCCACTAAAATAGTTGTTTTCAACTAGGTCAATTTGATTCGCAGATAATATTTGGTAATGTCTAGAAAACATTAAATTGTAAGGAAGACTAGAGGAAATTACACCAGATAGCTAGTAAGGAGGCAAAGCCAAGTATTCCACAATATTCACAGGAAAGCCCTCACAGAAAAACACACCAAATGTCAGAAGTGTCAAAACTGAGCAACTCTATTGAAAAATCAAACTTTCCAGTGATGTGAAAGGACATGGCATGAGTTTACTCAACAATTTGTACTATAATCAGGTATTTGTGCAACTGAATAGCCCACAAATTTTAATCTCATGACTACTGTAATCACATATGTGTAAGTTATTTTCCATTAACATAGATGACTTTGTCATACCATTACAGAACTTTCATTTTGCCAGTGTCTGAAATTAAAATTTTGTTTTGAATAATAAACTAACATAAAATATATTTTCTGAAACGAGATAACACTTGAAATAAGATTATAAACAAAGATGCCTAAAAAAATGAATTCTCAGTGAAGACATTATCTAATTAACAACTAACACTGACATTGACTTTAAAATCCCTGTGTGCTATCTCCATCTTTAAAGGTCAGCCCTCATTTACACAAATGTTCACATTCAGTACTTACAATATTTATCTTGTCAAGCTATGAAAAATTGCTTAAAAGATATTTTGCATATCTTTGTGCTTATATGCCTGAAAGAAAACACTTAAGTCTGGTCATGAAGAGTCTATTGCCAGATTCCACTTCATCAAAAGGAAGGTAAAGTTTTCCAAATACTGTGTTTCTCTAAAAAATTTCTGTATAAATAATTCCTCCTAAATCTCTCCAGACTTCAGCACAGCACTTTTTAAGCTGCTTGAAAGATTTTGAAAGCTAAGACATCTAACCACGAGAAATTTAGTTAAGGGGGAAATGCAGCTTTCAAGATCAAAAGCTGGTAAACTACTTTCACATCAGAAGTTCAATTTAATCTGAAAGGAAAACAAATCCATCAATGTCCATTCAGCTTGCTCACAAACCTGAGGGACATACAGTTTCCTCCTAGTTGAATCTTTGTGTTAAATGCTATTTGGGTCTTTCTGTTCTGGAAACATTTACTTTAAGGTATACTGGGTAATTGAATTTCACATTCTCACTCTAAGTATGTCTGCATTTTTCAAATGTGCCTTAGACTTTTTTTTAACTCCAGGCAAACTTTGTTCAAATGGGAGAGTGTTTTTTGTCTAATGTAATGGCATATAGAATTATTGGGAATCAGGCCAGTATTCTAAAGTGGACTATAATGAGTTTATCTGACTATGATTCAGTTGCCCTTTCCTTCCATTATGTGTTGCTGGCCCTTCTGCCATCTTGGAGCCCCTCATCAATGCTCAGTCATGATTAGGGATAACAGTCTGACAACAATACACTTCAGTGAGACATTCTTCTTAATGATACTTCACACATAAAAAACTAACAGCCAAGCTTGATTTTAGCTATTTCTATTAAAGATATAAAACTACTTATGAACACCGCTTGGAAACTTCAATTTGCCACCAGAATCTAGGCCAACCTCTCCAATGTTTGACTGCTTCAGATTCAGTGGAAGAAAGGAATTTCCATTCATCAAAGACCTGCATTTTCTCTGTAATAAACATTACTGGGCACTTCTAACTCAATTATGAAACTAAAATGTAAAGTCTTTGTAACTTTATCAAAGTAAAAATAAATAGAAAAAGATGGAGCTAAGATTTTTACATGACTGTGTCACATTCCAAAGATCTGAATGTATTTTTCTCAACAAAATGATAACTATTAGCAGTAGTGTTATCTATTTTATATTTATACTAGAAGCAATAGTAGGTACTAGGAAAGAAGGTATCAAGAAAAGTAGAGGTGAATAATCCCAATCTCTAAATCTCTAGGTATAAGCAATGCAACTTTTTAAAGGTTTTTGTTTTTGTCATTTTGGTCCTCACCTGGGCAGTAGCTCTGCTGTCAGCAAAACCTGTACCATGCTTCAAATCTTAACTACTTAACTGTCCAGAGTTGACTTGAACAGGTAGCCTACAATTCCTAAATTTCATTTTCTTCATTTGTAACTGATCGTAATTCTGGCTATGCATAATGATTTAAAAATGACTTGAAATCATGTATTCAGTTTTCCTTGAACATTGGCAGTAATATAAAAGGTATTCTTAAATATCATGTCAGCAGTGTGCTCTGAACTATGTTCATTCAAGCTAAGAATGAAAACTTAGACACTCCCTATGTGTTAAGAAATTTACAAAAACCAATTACTGAGGACAACAGAACATTCTTTAAAAAAAAAAAAAACCAACCTTTCTTTTCTGCAGTCAATGTTGTTGAAATAACCAGATATTACACAATTGCCTTTCTGTTGCTTGCTGGGTATTGTTGATCAGGTTGCATTGCATTTGGCTGCAGAGCTGAGATTTACTTTATTTTAATTGCAGTGCTTGTGGACTTGCGCATCACACTCTACCAGGGACAGAGCTGTTGCTGTGTTGCTAGCAGTCACAATCATGGAGGGCTGAACTTCCTGGCCACGGTGTTTGGCAATCTTTTACTTCTGGTACTCACTAAGCATAATACCCCTCTGTACTATTTACACATACCTGACTGGAGAGCAACTAGCAATTTCTTACAGCACTAAGGATTGCAGATAAAAAGCTGCCAGCTTCAAACAGCAGATCTGTCTAGATCTCACTCAAAATATATAGGGGACACTAGGGACTGTCATCAGCATGCAAGAAAAGGGTTCAAAGTAACAGTTGCTCTTTTCAACCCTGAGAAAACTTCCCAAAAATCATATCAAACTCTCTCAATCCACAAAAGTTAATATTCTAACACTATGCCTTTCACTTTCACTTTTTGTAATAATTTAAAAATACAAACCTAAAGTAATTCAGGCAGATGCAGATTTGAGATTCTGAAGATTTTGCAAGGAAAACAGAACGGAGGCTAGATCTTTCCTCTGTAAGAGAGGCTCTCTTTTTCTACTATGAAAAAATCCGGACCTGTGGCTTTACTGCAAGAGTAATGGAATCTCCAGGAATCCCCATGGATCTCTCTCTCTCTCTCTCTCTCTCTCTCTCTCTCTCTCTCTCTCTCTCTCTCTCTCTCTCTCTCTCTCTCTCTCTTTTTTTTTTTACAATCCTTGAGTCGTCTCTGTACTACAAACATAATGTGCTTATCTTCCATCTCTGCGGATGTTTCTTTCACATAGTAACCAATTGTATGGAGGACCTGGCTAAGATTATAAAATATGTGTCCCAGGACTCTTTTTAGAGATCTAGACCATTTGTTAAAACAGTTCCTCATATATTGATTAGTAAATTATACTGAATATTTGGTAGAAAGAGGGGATCCTCAACATCTGAAATGCAAAACATCATTTAAAGCATTTCTTTGAGAGCTAGATTTTCTGGTTTATTACAGACTAATAAGCACAGTATATATACATATATATATATTGCTGATGTTAAATTTTAAAATGCTGTGATTTTGAGTTTCTTTCATAAATAATAATAGAAGCCAGCCACTATATGTAAGCTGACTTTTGGAGACCCCCTGTTGCAAGTCTTTGAACAACAATTATCAAGAAGCTGAAATCCTGTGTCATGTTTATCAGTACATGTGAATTCATGTAAAAAAATATACCTTAAAGAAGCATGTAACTTACTAGAAATATATCTTTAGGAAAAGGAAATATGGCTTTAAATACTATAATTTTCATTCCAAATTCCCAATGTTCCAAAATCTGTGTCATCACATTAATTAACAATCACAGATTTAATTAGATATTCCTATTTCCTAGGTATCAATGACTTCAGGTTAGTAGTAGCTCCTACAATTGCTAAAAGTTGCAAATAACTGAGCCTTTGTTCAGACCGAGTAATTCGATAATTTACAGGATGAGATCAACAATGTATGTATTACTAAGTTTATCAGTTGATTCTGATGTCCTCTAAACTTTGAGTATCATTACAATAAAATTCTTTAAAGCCAATGTTTATTATTATTCCTATTACTTCTAGTGTCTGACATAAAGTAATAGTTCAGTAAATATATATTTTGTGTATGAATGGGAAAATGCTTTACTCCTGAACCTTCATTTTTATCTATACACTGTGTCATTTGGGGAATATGAGCTTATAGTAATCAGAAAATATTGATGATTATATTTTCATTATATTTCACCTTTGTCGCACTTAAAGGCATGTCAATGCTATGGACTTTTTAAATCCACAAAACAAAGTTGCTTTCTGATCTTCTTGTATGTACATTCCTTATTATTTAAGTGACCATGTCTCAAGTAAACATTTACTCACTGTCTATATTCACCATACACAACATAGTGTCTAGCATACTATTTAGAACCACGAATGCAGATCAAATATTTATTGACAAATATTTATTGTGCACCTAATGGTACCTTGAATTAACTCAATGTTAAATCATTACAAAGCTATTACTGTCAGAGTTAATTCCTATAATTAACTAACTCTTGAAAACATTATACATGAGTGTGTTCCTCAAATAGATCAGAAAACTCTCTAGAGCCAAGTTTTCTCTGCTACTCTCCTTCTTCTTTACCATTGTGTATGTGCTTTATTTTATTATTATTTTCTCTCTATTTCTTTCTCCTCTACTCACTATGAACAAGAGTATATTTTTAATTCACTTATTTTAAAGCCAGCATCAAAAACGTTGACAGCCAACTGGTATTGTTAATAAGTTTTAGCTTTTCTTGACATGTTAACCTTTAAAAGTCAGACATTCAAAGCCTAAAGATCTTCAAGAAATGAATGGACAAAAAATGAACATTCCCTCTATCATTGCAAAAATTGGAGTACTTAGTCTCAGATTTGAGATACTTGAAATATTAAACACAAAGAGCCATACCCTTTATAAATGTAGTCCACTGCAGAAGGAGGAGAAGAGGCAAGGGAGAGACAATAAGTAGCACCACAAACACAAATATTCAAAATAATATAAAATTTTAAGTGCTATAGAAAAAGACATTAGAGTAAATGGATTAACAACACTAAAATGATGGGTAGTTAATGGATTTACAGGTTAGAGCTGAAGCTTGTGCCCAGAGGGTTCTCTTACCTCTTCTATGCGTGCCTTCATTATTTCATCAAATATCACTGCTTAAAATATAATTTATATGCAAATTACCCCAAATTTATACATTCAGTTCAGAGGTCCTTTATCTATTCTAAGCATACATGTACAACGGTCTCTCTGTGTCTCCATTTGCTTACCTAATGGATTTTCCAGTTCAATTTGTCTAACTTCCCTTATGTAATATATACCCACAACTTACAACTCCCCACATAAAAATCATGTCCTCCCACAATCTTTTCTGCACTTATTAGTATCAC
Organism: Crocidura indochinensis; assembly: GCA_004027635.1. Taxonomy (NCBI): domain Eukaryota; kingdom Metazoa; phylum Chordata; class Mammalia; order Eulipotyphla; family Soricidae; genus Crocidura; species Crocidura indochinensis. The sequence continues at coordinate 14,117 of PVKC010004318.1, read as the reverse complement.
AACCTTTTGTCTATTTAACCAAATTAAGACATAGAGTCTTTCCATACGTTTTCCTACTCTCTGATGTGGCCTTCTTTGTAGTAAAACTTAACCCTGTGATCTATATCTTGAAAAGGTTAGCCATAGTCCAATATTTACCACCACTCTAATTCAAACCTTATTCTCATTTGATTATCACACCAACTCTTGAAAATAATATATATTCATTTTCATCACTGTATACATGACATAGCTAGAAAAATGACTGAGTTACCCAACCCAACTTATAAATTTCTATTAATTAAATACCAGCTTTGAGCTCTCCATTTCATCCTCATAAAAGCCAGACACTATAAAACACCTGTATTGCCTTTTGAGAACTGACTCCATTGCGTCTCTGACTTGTATCAATACCAGCTTCCCACTTCACTCATCTTTCTTCAGACACTACATTTTCCTTTGTAACCCCAAAACATTCTGAGTTTAATCCCATTTTAAAATTCTATACTTGTTTTTCCTTCTACCAAATATTTTACTTTCCTTGCCCAGATATTCCAAAATGCTCAGTCCCTCACCTAGTCCATATTTCACTTTAAATCTTATTACATAGTAAAATCATGATAAGAAATATTTATAAAAAGGTTTCTTCCACTCTTAAACATTCTCAACTTTGTCTTAATTTTTAATATGCTATGTATTTTCTATTATTTGACATACTACACATTTAATTTTTTGCTTATTATTTCTTCTCCTATAACACTAGAATGTAAACTACTGAATGCAAGAATGTCTGAAATCATCTTCCCACCCTGCCTTCAGTTTCTAAGACTACCTAAAGCTAATGGACATAAAATTTAGCCTTATTGCTACAATCATTTTTCCTGCTATCAATGCTTTTTTAAGATAGCCTCTATATCACCAGCCCACCAGAATAATCCAAAGCTAAAAATTCTGAACTAGTTTATTCTCCCTTACTCATTTACTAACATCGAAACCACAGTAAACCACTTTCTTCCCACAACCTTGGCCTTCTGATTTAGCCATGGTGATGTTACCCTTGAGGCCCTGCATGGCACTGCAGGGCATGGTCCATCTTGAGGAAGATGTGTAAAAAAGCTATCTTCTTAATGGTTCTTGCTCCTGACTTGGTGTATTTTTGCTAATTAAATGGTAACAAGTATGTTATTGTATATAACAAATCACTTGGGGAGTCACACCTGGCAGCGCTTAGGGGTTACTCCTGGCTCTACGCTCAGAAATGACTCCTGGAAGCTCGGGAGACCATATGAGATACCAGGATTCAAACCATGGTCCTTCTGCATGCAAGGCAAATACCTTTCCTCCATTCTATCTCTCCGGCCTTCTCAAATATTTTTTTTTAAGAGAGGAGGGTTGGAAGGTTCAGCTCACAACATGAAGCTCATCACAGAGTGATTAGTGCAGTTAGAGAAAAAACTACATTGAGAACTATCCTAACAATGCGAATGAATGAAGGAAGGAAGTAGAAAGCCTGTCTAGAGCACAGGCGGGGGTGGAGTGGGGTGGAGGGACACTTGGGACATTGGTGATGGGAATGTTGCACTGGTGAAGGGGGGTGTTCCTTACATGACTGAAAGCCAACTACAATCATATTTGTAATCAAGGTGTTTAAATAAAGATATTAAAAGTTAAAGAAAGAAAATGGGCAGGATGCATAGATCTACATTACAGTTCATAACAGGAGTGCTGCTGCTTTGGGAATGAAAAAAATAAAACAAATCTTAAAGCATATATATATAGTATAGAGTTTAAGAATCCTATTCTAGCAGGAAGTCTTAAAAAAAGAAGTTTCATGCTAGCAATCACATAAATTTTACTCTAATAGATTTTAGATAGGAACTTAATGTGGGGAAGACACTGGGAAGTCAGAATATAAAAAATTATGAGAATATTGGTGAGAAAATTCAGAAAACAAGTGCATGCTTTATAATACAGATACACAGGAGTAGGAAAAAGAAAGTCAAACTAGTCCACTACTTAGTACAGGTTGTTGCGGGGTGTTGGATACTTTCATTATTATTTAATCTCTATATAAAACCCTGGTATTCATTTTGAGAAAACTAAAAAATAGGTATCAAAGAATTTAGATAACAAGTTCTAGTTCTTAGTGATAGCAGATATCAGTAAAGTTCTACCTAATGTCTATATTTTTTTCATACCCTTACTGCAGTCTGATAGTTATGGCCAGCTTGAATTTAGGTGGCAAGTGCAGAGTTAATCTAACTTTTGCTTTCCTAATTTTCTTTAGTTTATAAAATTATCTCATCAATAAATTTGCTTCTGAATATACTGAAATACTTATATCAATAAGTCAAAAAAAGGCTCTCTCTCCATCTCAGTTATTTTTTACTATTTTATTATTTTCTTTCTTCATGAGCTAAATACATAAAACACAGTGTATTTAATTGATGGACAGTTAGGCTTGGAACTGTCTTAAAAGGGAGTTTCTTTTGACAAATTACATTTGGGTGATTGATTTGTTTCTCCAGTAGAGATGTTACAACTTTCACATTCTCTGGACTTAGATATAGCTAAGTGGTTTAAAATAAACCACTTCCTGTGGTTAGCCTCCTTATCAACAAACCTCAAAGCTTTTCTATGAATGTGCTCCCCTGCCTTGTTTGATGATATGAATTTATTTCATATGAGAATAGACCTTCTAGAATCAAGCAATTTGATAAGTATATGAACACAATAAGGTTTGAAGTATATGAAAACTGGATGTGTTGGTTAGAATATAAAAACCATCTATACTTCTTTATATTTTAGTCATTTGCTGGCTTCATTGTCTCTGTATAGCTAGCATGTTAAAGTAAATATATCAAAGGCATTTATCACTATATAATCTCATGGTCCTCATCTCCTAAACTGTTGTAATTATTCCAATATTATTATTAGATTAAAAAATGGTTGTCCAAAATTGTAATAAACTAAACAAGAAACTTGGGATACTGGTTTTCATTCAGCGTGAACTTGGGAAGGTTTTTAACCTCTTTGTGCTTTTTGTTTGTTTGTTTTGGTTTTTGGTTTTTGGCCACACCTGATGATACTCAGGAGTTTTTTCCTGGCTATGTGGTCAGAAATTGCACCTTTCAGGCTTGGGAATTCATATATCAGGTTATCAGGAATCGAATCCGGGTCCATTCTGAGACAGCCATGTGCAAGGCAAATGTCCTACCACTGTGCTATCTCTCCAGCCCCACATCTCTGCATTTTTCTATTAAAATTGTACCATTAGTAAAATAGGGAAACATATAACAATAATATTTTAGAATTGTTATTATAAAAACTAGTGAATACAGAGTATTTAGAACTGCACTATATATATGTATATATATGTTACATTATTATGTGCATCTATGAGTGTATCATAGTCTTCTTAAAATGGGACAAAATGTGTGCATATAATGTTGTAAAAATATTAATGTCATTTTATTTATTTGGGGGGGCCACACAAACAGATGCTCAAAGTTCATTCCTGGCTCTGTGCTCAGGAATTACTCTGGTAGTTCTTTTTTGCTTGGTTTGTATTTTTGTTTGTTTGTTTGTTTGTTTGTTTTTATTTTGGGCCACACCCAGAAATACTCAGAGATTTCTCCTGACTCTGTGCTCTGAAATTAGTCCTGGTAGGCTCAGGGGACCATATGAGATCCTGGGAATCAAACCCAAGACAGCCACATACAAATCAAATGCCTTGCTATACTATTGCTCTGCATTCCCTGATAGTTCTTAAGACACCAAACAGTGGAAAAGACTTGAGTATTCAGAGAATGTCCCCCACACATACAATCAACTAATCTTTGATAAAGGGGCAAGAAATCCAAAATGGAGCAAGGAAAGCCTTACCTGTTGTACTTATCTCTTCAGTCCCATTATGTCATTTTAATCTTCACCATGAAGAAGGTTTAGTATATTTCCAAAGTCATGTAAACATTGCCATTATCTAACACTAGAATATTTACAATCAAATATATTACACTACTTTAATATAATTTTATGGATATTTCTATTTTGAATATACAATATAAATTATATGCATGGTCCATGTAGATTGTAGCTTCTTATGTCTGACTTATTTTATGTACAGGAAAGTTAAGATGCATCATTTTATAATATGAATTCGTATTTTATTTCCTTTTATGACTAATACTGTTTTATATTGTATATTCATTTTTTCAATCATCACGTATTAAACATTAGACTGATTTTTATTTTTTCACTTTTCTTTTAATCATTAAAATATTTTGTCACTATAATTTAAAAAATTGATTGACAGAGGCCTGAGCAATAGTGCAATGGTAGTGCATTTGCATTGTATGGGGTTGACCCAGGACGAAGTGTGGTTGGATCTATATGATCTCCCAAGCCAGGAGCAGTTTCTGAGTGCATAACCAAGGAGTAACCCTTGAGTGTCACCAGGTGTGGCCCTAAAAACAACATAAATAAATAAATAAATAAATAGAACAAAAACAAACCAAAAACAATTGAACCTGGCTTTATAAATTTATTTATGAACTTTTAGCATTATTTTTATTACCTTGGGTCAATATATCTATATAGCATAAGAAGAATTGAATGCCAGGCTGAGATTTGGACAAAGGAGAATCAACCCTCAAGTAAAATTGCCATTGATTTCTGAGAGGTCCTGATCTAGCTGCCAGTCTTCATAGCCTCCTAGTTCTAATCTGGCTAATGTAGGATATGATCTTGGGATTTTCCACAAAAAGTTGGGTTTAGGATCAGAGCCTGAAGAGGAAGGCAGAAACTAGAAAAGAGGAGCTATTAAAATCCAAAAGTCTTTGTTAGCTTTTTGTCCTACTTGTGTTCTATTATAAGAAATGCATTTGTAAAGCTAAGATGCATGCTTTGCTTGCAGCTGACTCCTTACTCTGACCATCACTGGTTGTAACACTGGAGGCCCCAGAGCACAACTGGAGTGGCCTGAATTATTCTCAGCATTGCAGGCCCTGAGCAGCAATAGGCTCTCAGGCTTTTATATTGAGTTATTCACACTTTGGCTGAAAATTGCCTGGAGGTCTTCTGAGCACTATTTGGAAGGCCCCATATTCACTCCCCCTTTCAAAGAAACACTTTTGAGAGGGAAAAGATGGAGTTTATAGTGTTTGCTCACTTCCAAAATGAATCTCTTGCAAGTGTATAGATGGATAATTTTTTTTTCCAAATCCAGTCTTTCCTCTTCTACTTTGAAGTTTTTGTTAGAGTCCAGAAGTGCTTTAGCAGGAAAGTGCCTGCCTTGCAAGCATAAATACCCTCAGTGCTGCCATCCAGGAGGAAGTGTCCAGAGCAGTGCAGTCAATCGTTTTGTGCACTAAAATTCCTGGTAAGCACTGTAGTCAAGTGTGAGAGCAACAAAACCAGATGTGTGAGGACCATATGCAATAGCATCAGACTGCAGCAAAGAAAAATGAAGAGGAAGGGGCATAGAAAGAAATTTATTTTTATTTTTTATTTTTTATTTAAAAAACACATAACATAGTTGACATAACTTATAATGATACATTTTTAGGAAGACCAAAAACAACATGTTTTTCTTTAAAAAAAATAGAAACTTGAAAGAAAAAACTAAAGAAATGGAAAAGAAAGGAGAGTATTTTTGAAAACTATTGACTCACATTGAATTCAATGAAGCACCAGCAGAAAGTTTAGTAAGTTTTTTTTAAATAGGTCTAATACAGTGATGGAGAGTTAATAGAGTGGGTAGGATACCTGCCCTGCACATTGGCCAACATGGGTTCATTCCCTGGCACCATATAAGGCCTCATGTCTCCTGCCTGGACTCCCATTCCTGAGGCTTTTCACCTAATCATGGCCAAGTGTGGTACCAAAAACATGTACATTCACACACAAATACATACACAGTGACATAAATCAGTACAGTTATGGGAAAAAAGAGTTTAATTTGGGGCCTAAGAGATAGTACAGGTATCCCAAATGGTCACCTGTGCTGCCTGGGGCTATTTCTGAGCAGATAGCCAGGAGTAACCTCTGAGCACCACTGGGTGTGGTGCCACCCCCCAAAAAAAAAGAGTTTAATTAATTTATTTAAATGTAATTACTGGTGAAAAAGCACTTCTGCCTTCTGCTGTTTATTTTCTATATGCCTTGTCTTTCTTTTGGGCCTCATTTTATTTTCCATTACTCTTTTCTGTGTTAAATTTTAAGTTTAAATTCACTAGCAGACTATTTTAATTCTCTTGTCATTTCACTTACAGTATACTTTATAGCTACTATTTTAGTGATTGTCCTGAGGGTTGCAGCTAGCATCTGATAATAATCTATTTCAGATAAAATCAAACCTCTCAGGGGCATTTACTGAATTTTTTTTTCATGTGCATTGCCCACACTTTCTGGTTTCTTTGCATGCCTCATTATTTTTTATTGAAAACTGTGAGCAACTCTAGAAATCAGGTCACACCCACTCCCCCCAACACACATACACTCTCTTATTGTTCTTACTGCATATTTTACTTATCATCATTGATTGGTGTTTTTCCTGGTGTTTTTCTATAAAGCCTGTATTCCTTTCTCAAGGTCCCTCTGAATTATCTACTGTCACTGTATTCGTGGTCTAATGATTAAAGAAAGATTGACTTAAATATTGAGACAAAAGAACCCTCTCTCTCTCAGGAGATGTCCGTGTACAAGTTGGAGGACTCCTTTAATACCCAGCCAGAGATTAGAACTTTGTCTTAGTCTGCAATTGTTTGCAAAGAAAAACATGATCTGCAAGAGGTGAAAAATGGATAATCGTTTGGGGATTTTCTCGGTATGTTGACACTGCTAAATGTTCACACAGCTGTCTAGATTTTCAGGAGTTAAGTCCAAGATTTTCCAAGTCCTTCTGGCCATGTCATTTTCTAGTTTTCCCCCCAGAAGCTTTTTGGTTAGACTATTGTTTATTTCAACTTCTATCTAATGCCTCGGGCAGTAGCAACTAAAACATTTGCTTGTAAATGTTTTTAGCAAGCACTCCCTAGGTAATGGCTTTAGTACTGGAATTGTGATTCCAACAAAATAAAGACAAGCCTTTCAAGCCTGTTTTTCAGGGAACTAATACACAGTCAGATCACTGCAAGACTGTTAAATTTTAGGAGATTAAAAGCAAACAAACAAAAAAGTTGATTCTGAGGTATTTTTAACCAGGTGTTGCATGGATGCAATGGAATATAGAATTTCCAAGTTACTTTGCAATTTTATGGACTGTATCCCTCTATATGAATTGTATAAAACTTTTTCTTATTTTCCTGTTCCACATTACTATCATGTGTATCAAGAAACATGGTAACATGCGCTTTCTAATTCATAAGTATTTCACAGTGTAACACACAAAACTGACATGAGTATGTTTTAGTGTCAATATCCAGCCCTTTCAAGTCTTGCCATTATAGCAAACCTGGCTAGCTCCTTCATGGTTTTCTTAATTGCTGTATATAAAACTAGCATAAAAACTACATCTATTCATGAGATTTAATCTTTTCGCTTAATAGCTTTAAGAATGTATGTGCGGGTCCCCCACATGCTATGTCCAGACCTCACTCTGGTTTTTGTTGGTTTTGTCCCTCAATGGTCTCTTGTATGTAGTCTTGGTCCACCGTGGTACTCACTGTTTCTTCCCTCAAAGCACACAGTTCCAATGTTCTCTTGTTCTGTCATTGATTCTTTGTGTCTGTCTCCTTTTGCTAGAGCATCTTTACTTTTGTGCCCAGAGTTTTTCATTGTTCTCTGGCCATGTGAGTATATCTCACATGAAAGCTTCACATGAAAGACAGTAGGTGAAAGCTTCTTCACCTACTATCTGCACAAGTACAGCTGAGGGACATAATCATAGTACTCAAGACCAAGTTGATGTTCCTTTTATAGTACCTGGTTCACACAAGCCTTGCTGTGGAGACTCATGATCCTACTCTGGGGATCACTCTGTGATCCCTTTCCCCTCTTACCACAGGGCCTCACATTCCCACATTCCACACTCCTGGTCACAGTAGTAGCTAGATTAATGGGAGTAATCCCTCTTCTTTCCACTGTAACATAATAGCATAAATTTTATGTTGCACAATTTCAAAATTGAATAGTCTCATTGAGACTCTGACTTTTACAATAGTTTGATTGATAGATAGATTGATTAATATTTAAATTGAACAAAATGCTTTGGTTCTAAGTTCTATGACTCATATTTCAGATACTTCACCCAGAGTAGTTTGACCATGAAAAATTTATGCATTTGAAAGCAATCACAACATAGGGAGTTATTCTTAACTACTAATCTCATAACGTTGAACTATTACAAATCAATGTTATTAAAATACAGTATAAATATAAAAAGGTGTTAAAAGTATATAATATAGTCTGAAAAATTACATAAAATGAATATATCTGAGAAACAAGTACTCAGCTAAAAAAATATAAGCATCTCTGAAGAGCAGTTGGTTCCAGTACCTACCTCCACTCTGTGGAAAGGTAAGTGCTTGCCTGACACTTAGCAATATATCATAATCATTTTTTGATTTATGTAAGTAGACTAAGTGTAGTTGCTCTTAGCAAAACAATATTTGGGTGATTTATCTATGCTTTTGGCAAGGAATTGTGGTTTAATGATTGAGTGATTATATAATATATCTTTGTTTAAAATCACCACAATTTGAGACTTGGAATGTGGCCTCCAGGCAAATCTCCTGATTCGCCAATGTTATACTCTGGGTTTGACTCCTAGCACTGCTGATCAATCAATCAATAAAATCTGGAATACCAATTTACTTTTGACTCTTACTTATCTTGTATAAATTCTTTAACTGGTATCCTGGGTTTTTAAACTACAAAGATTTCAGATATGCTTTATTAAAAAACTAAATAAAAATAGTATTTTACTTCATTCGGGAAAACACAATAACCTTAAAACACAATACCCAAAATACTTTAAGTTTATATATTTCCCTCACATTCTTTCCTTGATGCTATGTTTGCAGAAGTGTAAATTATTCTTCTATGCAAAACTCTAAAATAAATTTTAATTCAGATGTCATGCAGTAATATCACCATGATTAGCTCACAGATTTACTCTAGTCATTTTTCTTGATGTTTTCTTATATCTTTTATTCCTGTCTGGTATCACTTTCCCTTTTCTATGAAGTATTTCCTTTCGTGTTCTAGCAGATTTACTGATACCAAATGAAATCAGGTATGCTTTATTTTAAAGTGCCATGTTTTGCATTTTTTATGGTATACTATTCTTCATATGTATTAAATCTATATTTTTAAATGATAGTCTACTTTGAAGCCAGTATTACGTTTTTTTTATTTTCCCCTTCACTTTGTATTTCCAAGGCTAATATGTCTTTTTTCTCAGAACACTTTAAAGATTTTTTTCTTTATTTTTAAATTCTACTATGGACATTTTTTTTCCTATTTAAGATTAGTAGAGATACTCTAATTTGTATCTGGTACTTTTCTTTAGCTTAGAAATTTATTAACAATTCATGTATTAAATTATTGCTTCATTTGCCCTCTTTTTTACTTAATTTAAGAGGTTCATTATACATGTCTATCTTTATTATACATCGAATAGCCTTTCTTTTTTCACTACTTCTGTATCTATGTTATATGTATATATTTCATACTGTGTATTTGACTCTTATTTATTTCTATTTATACCCAATCTGATCTTATCCCATCTGTTAATTTCTTAAATTCAAGTAACATTACTTTGCTGAAATACTAAAATTTTTGTTTGTTTTGTTTCTTAGAGGATAATAATTTTCTACAGAAATTTTAGTCTTGCTTTATGTTTTTTAAACATATGAATATTCCTGTCTCTAATATTTTTTGAGTTTTAGTCAATCTTCTTTTATAATATGCCTGGTAATATTTTCAGTATATTTTTGTTTCAATAATGAGGGGGTAGAGAGTCTAGAAGCATTTCTGTAGCTCTCCATTTCTGCAACTCTCTAGTAAGGGCCCACATAGTCACCAGTTTGCTTTCCCTGTTCTCTCATGGGCCAGTCTCCTTTTTCCTATCAGGGTCAGAGACCTCTATATCTTCCCAGGCTTTCTAGACTTATCAGAGGTCTCTGCACACTCCCCTGGTTCCTTACAATATTGTGGGTCTGCAGCAGGAGTAGCCCCTCTTTCAGCCTACAGCAGAGCCACAGCTTTTGCTCTCACTTACAAGGAAGGGAAATAAGTCAGCACATTGCCAAAGACACTTATTTTCCCCTTGGTCCCATCTCCAAAGTCCAGTTTTCTAAGTGTCTCAAAAAGTATAAGCCATCACAAACTAAGGCATAAGACAGTCAGACTTGTGGAACCAGATAACATACTCACCTCAAGCCTAAGGCCATCAATAAAATAAAAAGAAGTTTAACACATCTCCATTTTCCTTCAAAGTGAAAGGTTTGGAGTATGTTTTACATGTGGGAGCCTCAATGTGATCACTACCACCAAGTAAAATCCAAAAGCAAAGCAGAACAAACAAAACAATCAACAATTGTGTTGTACATGTTCCTGCATATCAAAATAAGCTGCTGTGGATTTATACCATAGGAATAAAAGACAAGTAGAAAAGGAGATTTTTCTTGCCCAACTCATAAATCTTTCTATAAATCTGGCCCTTACTACTTTTGGCAAGTATCTCTTCCCCTTCTTTTTAAAACCTCAATTCAATGTGATAGGAATGGAGCTTTTCGAGCAAGATCTTTGGGGATTTGTCAAGATGAAGGCCAAATCCTCATTTCAGTAGAGTTTCCCTGTACAGTCCCCTGGAGTGTGTGTGAAGGGTACCAAGGGAAAAGACGTAGAAGAATAAAAATCTGCCTTTTAAAGGTTGAGATGTAATTTCCATTAGCCTTTCAAAACTCTACTCTTGCCTATGATAGATTATGTTTCCAAACACATCTATTTATAAAAGGCAATCATTATTCAGTAACATTGAAATGAAGAGCAGCTTCGCACCATGTTCCAAACAGCAGGAATTTTTTAATCTCTATAACTTAATTATTTTGCACTCACTACGTTTCTAGGATTAGAGATTTCAATTTTTGTCCTGAAGATATTTACAACTTTAGTTTTTATATTGATCCAGTGAAAATCCTCCCAAAGTCATTTCATCCTACTTCCAATCCTATTCATTTACACAGATATAAATGAATTTTAATTGTTTCTGAAAACATTCATTGAATAAAAGAAGTATTCAAAATTCTTTGAATATAGATGTATGTACTGAAATGTTTCATTGGCAATGAACTTCTTTTTTTCTCATGGAACTGTGAATAATTTTTAAAAGAATGTTTTCATGTGTAGAGAAAAAAGAATGGTACTCAAAAATGGCAAGCTTTATTCTATGGGGCAAAGCTGATAAAAGAGTGGCCTTATACTCCAGTTCTATAGTTTATGTGTCACACAGATTCCAAAATCCACCAACATTGCTCTACATAGATCTCCTGAGAGATCTCTCAGCCACAGACTGAGAGAAAAAGATTTAATATGTGCTAAACATTTATAGACCTGCCTAAACCACAACTTATCGCTAAGAATGATAAATTCAGAATCTATGAGGTGTATAAAATAAAGAGAAAGACTGGGAAAGGAACTCTTATGTATTCTGCATCTGAAATCACCTGGCCCAGACTTCTGAATGTGGATTATAACACATAGAATGAATCAAGCAGTAGAACATATGGAATGAAGAGGAAAAAAATTCCTTATATTTTCTTTCTCTGAAAATGTTGCAGATACTAAGGCATAAGAGACATAAACTCCACAGCACTAGGTGACAAATAAGTCCTAAGAATATTTATCCCTATGTCCCTACACATCTTGCAAGCCAAGTAGAATATTCAATATATGCTTACCTAATTAGTGAATAATTGTGCCATCATCATTTTGGGGGTAGGAGATTGGACCACACTCAGAGGTGCTCAGAGGTTACTCCTGGCTCTGGGCTCAGAAATCACACCTGGCAGGTTCAGGGGGCCATATGATATGCTGGGGATGGAACCTGTGATGGACCAAGTAGGCAGCATGCAAGGCAAACTCCCTACTGCTGTGCTGTCACATCGACCCCTGCCATCACAATTCTCTAATTAGCTACTTATAGTTTTGAATTTAATGAAATTTACACAGAAATTAAGGTAGACTGTTTTGAATGAATAGTTCTATACTTATTATTGCAGAAACCTCGCATGTCCAGGACTCTTCCTCAAGTTCTAGAAAATATTGAATCCAGGAAATCCTTTCTTCCTTCTTTTGATTATGGCCAATTTCACTTCTACTGAATCCATGTTCCATGTCTATAAACCCAGTAGCCAGAATTTTCTGATCATTTTTATTTGTTTGTTTTCAAATCATCACATGAGTGGATGAAGTGTTTGGGGAGAGGAAATTTTAGAATTCCTGAGCTAATCATGAAGTACTTTTCCTCCAACACTATCTCCAAGGGCCATTTAACTTCTAATGTGCAGTGCAGACTACAGCAATACCCCCACCCCACCACCACCACCTCTGGTAAGAACATTCTACTGGCCAAAGTTCCATTGTCCACCCCTGGGGAAACTCTGCTCTAAGGAATCAATGCATAATTATCTCTCAGAGCTTAAAAATGTTTGCTAAATAAACACTTTATATCCTTCAATAACTGTGAGCTATGCAAGAGAAACTAGTCATTCAGTTCTTTAATAGAGGTTAATTGCTGACTAAACAAGTTATTTACTGACTCACCAACTGACCACTGGAGGCAACACTTGGCAGTTGTGTTTCTGGAAAGCCAGCAGTGAAGTTTATAAAATTTCTGAAGCACCTGGAGCAAAATTGCCCCAGTGAAATAGTTAATGCTCTAAGTCTGTCTTGATTCCTTCTGTAAGTATTGAACTGTAATAAAAAAAACTTTTGATAATGTGAATTATTATTATTATTATTATTTTGGTTATTGGGCCACACCCAGTGACGCTCAGGGGTTACTCCTGGCTATTCACTCAGAAGTCGCTCCTGTCAGGCACGGGGGACCATATAGGGAACCGGGGGATCGAACCGCAGTCCGTCCTAGGTTAGCGCAGGCAAGGCAGGCACCTTACCTCCAGCACCACCGCCCAGCCCCAATAATGTGAATTATTTTCAGAATCAAGTAGACAATTCCATGTAAAGAAAAATTGTAAAATAAAGATTCATTTTATCCTGTTTCTCTCACTTGCGACCCAAATGCTGATCTTAGATCAGAAAAAGTAACTGCTCAATGCAACTGCTCATTTCTCTTTTGTTTATTTATTACTTTCTGAGTCACATCCATTGGTGCTCAGATGTTATTCCTTGCTCTGCACTCAGGGATCATGAATGGAGGATAAGGTGCTGATTGAACATGGGTAGGCTGAGTGCACGACAAGTGCTCTACACCCACTGTACTATCACTCTGGAACCCCATATATAGCATTTCTGAGTAGAAAAGTCATTGTACCTCGAAAACCCAGAAGTGAAAGTGAGGAATGATTGGTCTATCAACTCAGTAACATTTAGAACAGCAGAATCTTTTTCTGTGACTCCTAACTCTTGGCCCTTTCTATGGTCATTCAAAGGAAGGGGAGATAGGAAGATTCATAGAATCTTATCTGTACCCAACACAGACTGCAAAGAAGAGGATGAAGAGAGAGCATCAATAAGAATTAATTTTCACCCATCCTGATTTTCTTTACTTATATTTCTACCATTTTAGACTCTTTTTCCTTGTTATGCATAGAGAATATTTATAAGGCAGCATGCTTTTCTAAAGGCAGAACATTAAAGTTTAGAAAGAAACAAAAAGAACAACTCCTAGGGGAGAAATAGAAAAAGAATAGAGAGAAGAAAGGCACTAAACACAAACTCTCAACTTACTTTCCAAAAGATCTACTACTTTCTAGACTACTAATATTGTTTTTGTAGAGTGTGGGAAATTCTTAACTGCTTCTTCTTACCATCTTATATGCTCTTTTACATTAAAAATAACAGGATGTATTTTCAATTAATTATTTGAAACGCTTATATATTCTGTATGACTTAAAATATATATCATTAAAGTGTTAATGACATAGCTAAGGAATTTTAATAGACAATAGTCT
>PVKC010004317.1:0-36019 GCA_004027635.1 Crocidura indochinensis | reverse complement strand
ATCACAAACACATATGTAATCAAAACGCTTAAATTTAAAAAAAAGGGAAAAAAAAAGAAAAGAAGGAAAAAAAATAAGGCCTCCCAATTCTTACCACAGGCTGTGTTCCTCACACAGACTGTATAGAAAAAGGAGGTACAGTAAACGCACCCTATATACACTTCAACCCAGATCCTTGCCTGGTCTGGATTGGAAATTGGGGACAAAAAAAAAAGAAAGGAAGAAAGAAAGGAAGGAAAAAAGGAGGGAAGTAAGTAAGTAAAAAAAGAGAAGAAAAGGAATAAATCAACAAGAGAATAGGAAATTTGTGAAAATTATTGTATTTCACATGAGGTCACTAAGTCATTGTTACAATGTTTACTATGCTTTTGTTGCCAGTTGATCTTTCTATTCCTTATTTTGTTTGTGAACATTGGGTAGCTTCAAATCCACATTGATATCTACTAGGATTACAGTATTGAAAACTTTAGAATTGTTAGATGTTGTCACATGGTCCAGGAATTCCAACCTCTGTGGCTGATACTGTGGATTTTGTGGGACAATCTTTATTGGATACCAGTTTCCAGAAGTATAAGGAGGTGGGTGGGAGGGTGTCCATGCTCACTTAAAAAAAAAATCCTGGCGATGTCAGTCTAAATACTGACATACCTGGAATTTTGGTCAGATTGTTGTCTTTGCCGAGATCTGTATTTGAGCGGTGAAAATGGGCCATTGGCTAAGCTATGATTGTGGGTAGTTGATGCAGCTGGCATAGCTTCAACAGGGGGCAGAGACTTGGCCCACCTAACTTCCCAAGATTTCCAGCTTCCAGCTGTGTTGCTGATGCAGCCATCATTATAAATGGCTTGGTTTACATGTTTTTCAGTAAGAGTGAGATTATGAAGCTCGCTGAATGCAGAAATGGTGACTGCATTTGTGGGGTATGCTTTTTTTTTTTTTTTTTTTTTTTTGCTCTGAAACGCTTTTATAAAAGGAAAATTAAGCAAAGCAATTTACCCAAGAAACCTTCAACAATACTTTGTTCCTTCTCTCTTGGAATTTAGCTTTTCTGAATATCTAGTCCCACTGAGTTATGTATATAATAAATAAGAATTTCTAGTTTATTTTCTGGGACAGGGAATAACTCAAAGGACTAGGGCTTGTGTCTCACATATAGAAGACCCCAACCTCCGGTACTGTTGGGGTGACCCTGGTGACCCTGTATCTTACGAAATTAAATTGTGTCATTTAAAAATATTTTAAAGCTAAATTGAATATGATAAATGACAGTTTGGAACACTTTTAAATTAAATTTTTGTGTTATTTGTCCCCTTTATTTGAGATTACATGTAAGAATCCTTGTTGGGAATAGAAAAATAAGTTCCCTTGTGAAAATAAGTCTATAAAAACAGGTTAGGATCAGATATCATTGTATGATTGTTGTGGGTTTAGGTTGATTAGTGAACCAAGAGAAGGATCTTCTCTCTGATATCTCTATTAATCAAGGCACTCTATCCTATGAGATTATTTTAACGGCAAAAAAATTACTCTACGGCCAGTACAAAACAGAAGAATGCTAAATTAATACCATTCCCTTAGCACTTGGTGAAAAGGAAGAATGTCTTTTCACAACAAATATGCTTCCTGAATGTCTATTTCTTGTCAACACACACGGTTTAATCTCTAAGAGGCAGATGCACACATCTTTTGGCTAAAAACATAGTCATTTTAAACCAAGCACATAAAGAGGGAAATCAGAAACAGTTAAAAACATTCTCTCTCAAAGTTTCCCTTTTTTTTATTATTATTTTTTTTTAGTTCTGAACCCAAACTGGCTTCATGTCAGCTCCAAACTTTCTCCTCTGAAGTAATCTCTTGAGAAGTTTTTTATTATCATCATTACTGCTTAGATCAACACCAAAAAGAGTGGAAAATAAAAAAAGAAACGCCACTCTCCCAAAAATAAATAAATAAACGACCCTTCAATTCAGTGCTAATCTTTCAAATAAGCAAAATAACTGTGAATTAGTTATCAGGAGCATCCAGGTTGATGCTAATACCATCAAACCAGTCTGCATTCCTATTATCCTGAGTTTTTGAGCTTAGGAAATACTGCTGTCCTGCTTATTTCTTTTCACCCATTTTCAATTTCTTTCTAAAAATAACTTGATATGCTCTCAGAGAACTGAAAGATGCTGTTTCTTTATCCTGAAGTGACATAGCCAAACCTCTTAGAAAATTAAAATGCCTCTGGGGCTGGAGAGATAGCACGGAGGTAAGACTTTTGCCTTGCATGCAGAAGGACGGTGATTCGAATCCAGGCATCCCATATGGTCCCCCTGGCTTGCCAGGAGCGATTTCTTAGCACAGAGCCAGGAGTAACCCCTGAACGCTGCTAGATGTGACCCAAAAACCAAAAAAAAGAAAAAAAAAGAAAAAAGAAAAAAAAAGAAAATTAAAATGCTTCAACATGGCAGAGGATTTAAGGAAAAATACAAAGAGGGAGGTGAGGAAAGGAAAGTTGAAGGAAGAATTTTTGTGGAGGGAGTAGGGTGTAAAAGTGGGGTGGGGGCCCATCTAGATGTATTCAGGGCTTACTCCTGGCTCTTTGCTCAGAGATCACTCTTGGTGAGGCATGGTGAGAGTGGGGTAGACCATATGTGGTGTCAAGGATTGACCCCTGGTTAGCTCAATGCAGGACAAATTCATTACCCTCCCTACTCTCTCTCCAGCCTTTTTTCTTTTATTCTTTTTTTGGGGGGGGCACAGCCAGTGACACTCAGGGGTTACACCTGGCTATGAGCTCAGAAATCGCTCCTGGCTTGGGGGACCATATGGGATGCCAGGGGATCGAATCTCGGTCATCGTTGGTCAGCAGTATGCAAGGCAAACGCCCTACCACTGCACTATTGCTCCGGCCCCTCTCTCCAGCCTTTCTAAAGGCAAGTAAAGATGAATACAACACTTTCTGGGCTAAAAAAGAGAAGTGCATAGTATGTTCTGTGTTAGCCCTATCACACCATACAGTGAACTTGTTTTAAGGAAAAGGAAAGTTAATTAGTGTTCTTGAACTGCAACATTATGAATTTAATGTGAGTTCTTTCCCATTGCTGACCTAAATATTTAATCAACCCAAATACCCCCCTTGTTTTATACTATACAGATTAATAAACCATATGAAAACATATATATTTCTTTTTCACCTAACATGCATATACAGGCAGGGTTTTGGGCTACTTTATAACCAGATTAAAAAGTCCTGAAGAAAATTGTAGAATTAATTCAAGCCATAAATGAAGGCGTTCTTAGAGAAAAAAAAAAAGCACATTAGAGTAACATTATCTGTATCATTAGAAATATTATGATGCTGTTAAGGAACAAGATTATTTTTATTTAAATTAATTAATCAATTTAAGTTTTAAGATCAGATTATGTAGGCTCTTCCCAGATTTCTTCTAATGTTGCTTCAAAGACCATGTGGCGACAGGTATAGAACCTGGGCTTCTCGAATGTAAAACATGCGCTCTATCCTTTGAGCTATCACCACAGTCCAAGAAAACTTACATATATTTATTTATCTTTAGACATGATGATTTATAATTCTATAATGATAAGATTTCATGCAGAGATATAATTTTCAACATCATGCTCCCACTCAGAATTCCCTCAGAAGGCCATTTGCCTTTGGTCATTTGTTGTCCTCATGCAATGGTTCCTTACATCCTATATGTGAGAGAGATTATTCATATCTGCCCCTCTCCTTCTGACTACATTCAACATGATACTCTTCAGTTCTATTCATGAAGCAGAAAATTGTATGGTTTTCATCTCTTACAGCAGAGTAATATGTCATTATATATGTGTACCACAGCTTTTTTACCCAGCCATTTATTATTGGCCACAGGATGTTTTCAATTTGGGGGTCCTTCTTGATCAATTAATTCATAGTTGAACATTTGAGTTGACTCCAAAACTATTGTAAAAGATAGATTAAAGGACCAGAGAGACAATACTGGGGTCCTAAAACACTTGTTTTTCATACAGCTAATCCCAGGTTGAACGGTTACACCACATGGTCCCTGAACACCACCATTAGTGATCCCTTTGCATAGAGCAAGAAGTGAGTCTTGAGAAACTCCTCAAAAGAGGACAAGGAAGTAATCCAATAGTATGCATATTTTATATATATATGGGATCCTGGGTTTAACCACCAGAACTTCTTACTCCTGGTGGGAAAAAAACATAGATATAAATTTAAATGAATTAA
Source organism: Crocidura indochinensis (assembly GCA_004027635.1). Classification (NCBI taxonomy): domain Eukaryota; kingdom Metazoa; phylum Chordata; class Mammalia; order Eulipotyphla; family Soricidae; genus Crocidura; species Crocidura indochinensis. Next base: position 31,773 of record PVKC010004317.1, on the reverse strand, counting down.
TAAAAAGATAGATATACTTTAAATAAAAAGATATGAATTAAATAAATGTTATGATTTTGAAGTTACAAAGAATCTTTTTGAGCACTTATTGTTATTACCATTAATTCTCATAAAGGTTAAGGGCTTATAGTCCATATATTGACAAAGTAATTAAAATAAAGAGGGGCTGAATAACCATTCCAGAGTTCTTAATTGATTACTGGAATCAGGGATTCTGTTTTTATTCTTCCTGCCATCTCAACTTACCCACGCTTTATCTCCCTTCCATTCACTAAATTCAAAACATTTATTGTTAAGGGCTGAGATGACCCTTTGACAAACTAAAATAAATAGGTTTTCATAATTTTTTGCATGAAATTTATACAACTACTTAACACTATTTGCATTGTTGGTGGACATGAGAAAACTGATGACAATGATCTTAGAAGATCCTTCTGAGAACATTCCTTCCTTTCTGCTTTCTGTGTAAGTTGGTGCTATATTACTTTGGAGGTAATGATGATGCCAAAAAGTCAAAGACAAGAAGACAATTGGGGATAAAGGAAGAAGGCAAGTTCATGAATAAAAACTAGTTTGCAATTTTAAATATACCAGAGAGGAAAATACAAAATTGAAAATAAGTAAGGAGAGATATAAACATTAATGAGACGAAAATAGGAAACCTTCAACATCAACCATATCCCACATATTTTTCTATTATAACTCACTTAATTATCCTACTAACCCTATGATAGAAATATTATTGTTTCTTTTTCAAGTTGAAGACTTAATTCACATTTCTTGCCCTTGTTCTACCTTGTTTATTCGCATTTCTTGCCTTTGTTATGCATTCTATAGGATGGTTGTGAAATAAAATGGTAAACATTAATTCTGGAGTTAGTTCAAAATTCTTGGCTACTACCATATAACATTCCTGCTTGTATTTATGTATAAATCTTCAGTATATGAGGTCACCTCTGCAACTATATTTCTTTACTTGTATATTGGAAATTATAATGACATGCAGATACGTTGCTCTCCCATTCAACAGTAAACAGAAACATATCTCCTAAGCATGTTTAAAGTCTCAATAAAAACTTTAAAATATAATTACTGATCTTTTTTTGAAATCACTTAGAGGCATTATTGCATAGAATCCTTGCAACAAGAAAAGTGTTTCTCTATTTCACTGGAATGCTTTAAAAGCCAGGGAAATATCAAATGCATGGATATCATGCTTAACATGCTTTAGACCCCTAACACTGCATGCCCCTTTAGCCTGTACTGTTTGGTATAGAACTAGTGGCCTTGAGAAGAATAGCATCTTGAGTTCAAGTGCCCAAACCACGAGACGTGTAGCACTTAACTAAAAATCCCCGGAAATGTTCCTAGGGCACTTAGCATTTCTGGGGAGCTCCTCTCAAAATTAAATATAAAAATATTTTAAATATTATACTGGGGCTAAAGAAACTATGATAGATATACCCAATGGAATATTATACAGCCATCAGAAGAGATGCAGTCATGAAATTTTCCTATACATGGATGTACATGGGATCTATTATTCTGAGTGAAATAAGTCAGAGAGAGAGAGAAAGACGCAGAATGGTCTCACTCATTTATGGGTTTTAAGAAAAATGAAAGACATTTTTGCAATAATTTGTAAAGACAAAAGAGAGGAGGGCTGGAAGTTCCAGCTCACCTCATGAAACTCACCACAAAGAGTGATGAGCTCAGTTAGAGAAATAAATACATTGAAAACTATCCTAACAATGAGAATGTATGAGGGAAATAGAAAGCCTGTGTAGAGTACAGGCAGGGGTTGGTGGGGAGGAGGGAGAATTGGGACATTGGTGAATGGAATGCTGTGCTGATGATGGGGGGTGTTTTTTACATGACAGAAACTCAACCATAATCATGTTTGTAATCAAGGTGTTCAAATAAAAAAAGAAGAAGAAGAAAATATCATACTCGGGGTCTTAGTCACTGATATCAAGCAAGAGAAAAAAATCTAATCACTCATATAGAAAACCAAGTATGATTATTTTATTCATAGATAATATGATCGTGAATGCTGAAAATCCTATAAAAGTGCTGGAAAAGATACTAGAGATAAAAAGGTAGCATAGCATGATCACACATTTAAGGGTAATATGTAAAAATCAAATAATTTTATTAGAAACAAAACTTTAAATAAAAGACACTAGGAGCTGGAGTAATAGCATAATGGATGGACCCGGATTCATCCCTAGCATCACATATGATCCCCAAAGCCTGTTAATAATGATTTCTGAGTGCAGAGCCAGCAGTACCTCATGAGCACTGCTAGGTGTGGCCTCAAAAAACTTAAATAAATAAATATATATTAATATATATAAAAGATACTAGAACTAAGGATAAGGCTCAACAGTAAAAAGCATGCTGCATGTGTGAAGCACTGACTTACATATTGAGTATCACAACAAAGCATGTAATTCTAGACACCACAAAAATACATGCAACCCACAAGTGTGGCATTGCAATAACAAGAAGAAAAAATGATAATTATAATAGCATTAGAAGCAAATATTTTAGAATAAATCTAGTAAAATTAGCAAATATCTTGTACACTGGAAATTAAAAAATGCTACCAAAAAGTTAAGTAGAAAACTTTAAACAAAATAAATGGAGAAAGATAGTGTATACTTAGACCAGGTGACACAAGAACACAATATAACAAAGTCACTCTTCCATTGTCCCTCTATTCCTCCTCCAACGGATCAGTTTAACCTCAGTCAAAATCCAAGCAGACTTTTGCATAGACATTGACCATGCCTGATGACAGGGATGTTAGTAAAACGTATGCCAATATAAACCAGAGAATTTGATTCCTTGCACCTCTCCACTTCTTTGAGCATCATCCTCAGGGACACTGCCATTATGATCTTCTTTAAATATAATTTTTATTTTAATCATAGTGGTTTACATATTGTTCACAGTAATATTCCAGGTACATGTTAACATTGTATCAGGGGAATTCCCATCACCAAATTGTCCTCCCTCCACCTCCGTTCCCATGCTGCCTCCCCTATCCTCCATCCTCACCTCAGGGGCTTCTAGATTGAGTGGCCCCCTCTGTGTCTAGTTTATTACTTAGTGATCTTATAACTGTTTGGTCTTGGTGCCTCCATTACTTCTCCCTCTAATTGGGAGGTGGGACTAGATAGTTCGAGTTATGTGGTTTTGTTTGAGGAAGAGTAAAATAATAAAATGGGGTAAAAATCAACTACATGTCAACAATGGGCAGAGTCCTTTTAGAGGCTCTCATCCTCAGTTTGAGAGACGAAGAGGGGAATAAATGGTACAACACCACAACAGTTCAAAAAGAAGTATCAAATAAGATATCCAGTGAGCACTGCAGCAATAAAGATATGCACCACAAAATTGCCATGGTCTTGAGATAAAAAAAAATGACAGAGCATAAACAGGGAGAAGAGAAAAGAAGAAAGAAAAAGTGAATATATAAATAAAAAGGTGGACGACTACTTAAATATCTACACCAAAACAAAGAAGTCAACAAAAACTAGATAAGAGAAGAGAGAAAAAGAAAAAAAAAGATTATTTTGATTATTTTGTGCTTTCTGTCTCTCTTTTTTTTGGGGGGGGGGGTTTGGACCACACCCGGTGACGCTCAGGGGTTACTCCTGGCTATGCACTCAGAAGTCGCTCCTGGTTTGGGGGACCATATGGGAAGCGGGGAATCGAACTGCGGTTCATCCTAGGCTAGCGCGGGCAAGGCAGGCACCTTACCTCCAGCGCCACCGCCCAGCCCCTCTTTTTCTTTTTTTTTTTTTCTTTTTCTTTTTTTTTTTTTTGTAGTTTTTGGGTCACACCTGGCAGTGTTCTGGGGTTACTCCTGGCTCCACGCTCAGAAATTGCTCCTGGCAGGCACAGGGTATCAAATGGGACGCCGGGATTCGAACCGATTACCTTCTGCATTATGATCTTTTTTACTGCAACTGAAACCAAATGTGAGAGCCTCAGAGCCAAGTGTACAACTTCAGTAAACACAGCCTCCAATTTTTTGATTCCTCCAGGCATTGAAATAAAAGAACTCGGAAGAGAAAGGTATAAATTCTCTATAAAAATAAAGGCAAAACATTTAGGTTAGTTCAGGTTGGGTTTTTTGTATTGTTGTCTACTAAAATGATTTGGAGGGAAAAAAAAAAACCCTTCGGTATGTATATTACATGATATCAAGATTTTTTTTTTAAAGCTAAACTCATCAGGGGCCGGAGTGATACACAGCGGTAGGGTGTTTGCCTTGCAGCTGACCCAGAACAGACCTTGGTTCAATCCCCAATGTCCCATAAGGTCCTCCAAGCCAGAAGTGATTTCTTAGTGCATAGACAGGAGTAATCCCTTGTATGTCACCGAATGTGGCCCAAAAACCAAAACCAAAACAAACAAAAAAGACTAAACTAATCAAGATAGTGTAGGAGGCATAAGGACAGATAGTTTCATTTCCATAGTTTCATTTCAATAGTTAAGAATCCACTATTTTGAAAAATAGGATAAGCTGTACATGGTAGGAAATATTTTTACAACATATAATAGAAAATATTTATGATATAAAGAATTTTCAGTTAGACTACATATTTATCTTTCACAACACCATAACAAGAGTTAAAGAACCTAGTGAAATATACTTTTTTCAATTGGGCATACCATCAATTAGTGATAATGAAACACAAAAAATATTGAACATTGTTAATCATCAGAAAAGTACCTGATCAAATAGACAATGATCAAGAGCTAATATGGGGCACTTTTAATCTTTCTTATTTTAATAATTATCTCATAAAAATGATAAATAATAGGGGATTAGAGCTATACTGCTTGCAGGGTATTGTTTTGCATGTGGCCAACCCAGTTATAATCCACCACACTTTGGATGATCTTCACAGTGCCATCAGGAGAGATTCTTAGCAGAGAAATGAGTAAGCTCTGAATATTATCAGTGTGAATCCCCTAAAGAAAGCAAAATTAAAATACTGTTTACCCCATACTCCCTATCAATTCTTTATAATACGTTTATTTATATCGTACATAGTAATATTTTTATCATAAATATAAAACTTTATATTGTAAAAAGTCTCTAATAAACTTGGATTATAACTGCATACCAAAACATAACACACATGCCCAAAAACAAATAGGTAAATATACCTAATTAATAATAGTAAAAAAGAAAGGAAGAAATCTAATCACTTTGCATATGGCTTCAAATGAAATCTCAATTTTTAAGATTTATCACCATCTTCTGCTGAGCATTAGTATGTATAATAAAATGTTAAAATATTAAGGGACCAGAGAGATAGCATGGATGTAATGCATTTGCCTTTCATGCAGAAGGTCATTGGTTCGAATCCCAGCATCCCATATGGTCCCCCGAGCCTGCCAGGAGTAATTTCTGAGTGTGGAGCCAGGGTTAACCCCTGAGCACTGCCGGTTGTGACCCTCCCAAAACAAAAACAAAAAACTATATATTAAGATAAAACAAGAGAACCAATGACTTAAAATAACATTAAAATAACATTTCATGACTTTACTTTAAAAAAAACTGACTATGTCAAGGGTTAGCAAAAATGAAGAATAAATGGGGCTGGTATGGTGGTGATAGAGGTAAGGAGACTGTCTTGCAAGTGCTAACCTAGGATGGTTTGATCCCCTGGCATCCCATATGGTCCCCCTCCCCAAGCCAGAAGCGATTTCTGAGCACAGAGTCAGGAGTAATCCCTGAGTAACAAACGGGTGTAGCCCCAAAACAAACAAAAAAACAAAAAAAAAATGAAGAATGACTAGAACTCTCATATTTCTGACAGTAATGCCAAATGGCACAACCATTTGAAAAAAAAAACTTTGCAGTTTCTTTTTTTTAATTTTTATTTTAAACATATTAGCTTACATATTGTTGACAATCATATTTTAGGTACAGATTAACATAAAATCAGGGGAGCTCCCATCACCTAAAAGACCTCCCTCCAACTCCCTTCCCATCCTACTTCCCATATCCTCTCTCCTACCCCCTCCCACACTTTGCAGTTTCTTATAAACATTCATTCACTGAAGACCCAGCAATTCTACTTCGTTATGTTTTTACAAAATAATGAATATATGCGTTCAACACAACTGTGCATTCTTGTTTATAGTGTCAGACTGCAAGTAAAGTCATTTAGTACTCCACCCAATTCTTCAAAGACTGAACAAATAATCAAACAAGCATCAGGTAGACATAAAATAGGAAAAATTAAAAGAAGTCAATTAATAACATGTTTTCCTTCTTACAGGAGACAGCAGCAAGACTTAAGTGGCAAGTCCTACATAGCTTCAGAAACTTAGGTGAGTCAGATGTCATTGGGAGGAAGAAAGAAAAATAAGGCAGGTTGTTGGAAAAGTCACAGCAAGCATAACTTGCATACTAAAGGAGTGAATTTCCCTTAAAAAGATAGGAAGAATTGGGACCGGAGAGATAGCATGGTGGTAAGGCATTCGCCTTGCATGTAGAAGACGGTGGTTCGAATCCTGACATCCCATATGGTCCCTCGAGCCTGCCAGGAGTGATTTCTGAGCGTTGAGCTAGAAGTAACCCCTGAGCGCTGTCGTGTGTGACCCAAAAACCAAAAATAAATAAATAAATAAACAAAAAAACAAAGATAAGAAAAGGATTAAGAGTGGGATGTTGGGGTCCTTGTCAGAGAGAGGTGGGTGTACTGATTATGGATGTGGTGTTGGAATTATGTGTGTGATAAACTATTATTAACTAGTTTGTAAATCACATTATCTCAATAAATTAAAATTTTAAATTTAATAAATAAAAATTAAATATATATGTATGCATATAAAATGACTAAATCTTGTTCATCAGAGATTTATTTTTAGTAATTTTTTTTTTTTTTTGGTTTTTGGGTCACACCCTGCAGTGCTCAGGGGTCACTCCTGACTCCATGCTCAGAAATTGCTCCTGGCAGGCACGGGGGACCATATGGGGCACCGGGATTCGAACCGATGACCTTTTGCATGAAAGGCAAACGCCTTACTTCCATTCTATCTCCCGGGCCCTATTTTTAGTAATTTTTTATTGAATCACCATGAGATATGCAGTTACAGAATTGTTGATGGTTGAGTTTCAGTCATACAATGTTCCAATACACATCCTTTCACCAGAGTCTGACAACTGCCATCAGTGTCCCAGTTTCTCTTTCACACTCCCACTCCCCTGCCTTAATGATAGGCACTTCGCTTTAAGGAGACTTTCTCCAGAGAATCTTACTGATAAATATTTTCATAAAAGACAACTTCCACTCAGCCTTTTGAGCCCTATGCCATAAAATTATTTTTTCCATGGGCCGGGCTGGAGGTAAGGTAGCCTGCCTTGCCTGTGCTAGCCTAGGACGGATCGCAGTTAGATCCCCCGGTTTCCCATATGGTCCCCCAAGCCAGGAGCGACTTCTGAGCGCATAGCAAGGAGTAACCCCTGAGCGTCACTGGATGTGGCCCAAAAACCAAAAAAAATTTATTTTTCCAAAGGATTATCCGGGGTAGTAAATTTCTTTTGCTCTCTTAAAATAACTATTCATAAGAGTCCCCCATATTAGAAACAACACAGGGTTCAATAATTGATGCACAGAAAAAACAAGACTATATTTTCATACAATACAGGAATTCTGAACAATTAATTAATTACTTATAAACTGAAGCAATGTTTCATGGATTAATCTAACAAAATTATATACATCACATATTATTCCAATTGTATGAAATTCTACATGAGGTAAATCCGATCTATGGTGATTGAAAGAAAATCAGAAATTGTATAACATCAGAAATTGATTTGAAATAAATATAAGCATCTTTATGACAAAATTCTTGATGTTTCATATTCTAAATGGCTATTTTTTTGCATGTATAACACTACCATGAATTTAGTTTATAAAAATTAAATGTGCTTTAAAAGGCTTTATTAAGGGGCCGGGCGGTGGCGCTGGAGGTAAGGTGCCTGCCTTGCCTGCACTAACCTAGGACGGACCGCGGTTCGATCCCCTGGTTCCCCATATGGTCCCCTGTACCTGCCAGGAGCGACTTCTGAGCGAATAACCAGGAGTAAGCCCTGAGCGTCACCGGGTGTGGCCCAAAAACCAAAAAACAAACAAACAAACAAACAAAAAAGGCTTCATTAAGCAACTCATCATACTGCTATTCCAAGTTTGTAAGAACGGTTACAAGTGTATAAACATATTCCATTATAAGACAGGAAACACTAATTGCAGAGAAAAAGATTATTTTACAAAAATGCCATGGACAATTGGCTGGCTATTTGGAAAAATATTTAGCCTGATCTTATCTCCCACAAAAAAATTGTTCCAGGGGTTGCATAGTATTCTACACATTTTTCAATGTTTCATATATGTGTGTTCATTTTAAAATAGAGAAAAATATGGGCAAATATTTTATCGGTGCCATGGTATAAATATTTATACAGGACTGTAAGTTTGAAATGAACATAAAATCAACAAAATAAAAACCTGAAGTGTCTTAAAATTGACATTATATTTACTTGTATGTTGGTTTGTTTTTTGGTTTGTTGATTTTTCTGTGTGGAGGGCCTCTCAAGAGATATATAGGCGATCCAGAGGGCTACTGTGACTCATCCAACCAGGTATAATATTTAATGTAAGGACTCCTAAGATACTGTGCTGCTCAGGTCCTGTGTTTCTGGGGATATCTGGGCCAAACCTCCCAAATGAGTGGAGGATCCTGTGATGTAACTACACAAGTTGACTCACCATGGTAGTACCTCCTAACCCTATTGATTACTACTTTTTAAACATATGAATTCAAAGTCAATACTATCTGTGAAAAAAAATGCTCTGCATCATTTATCATCATCAAGGACCTGCAAATCAAGAGGCAATGAGATATCACTTCAAAAAATATAAAATCTTGCAATTTGCTAATGCTCAGATAAATCAGGAGACTATCATGTTAAGGAAAGTTAGCCAATAAAAGTGGGGCACACACAGATCTCTCTAGTAGGTGAGATATTAAAAAAAATCTTAGTACAGATTACAATCCCCAAAGGAATCGAAATGAAGACCATGAGTGGTCAGCTTCCAACTGAAGACCAATTTTCATGGTCTTCATTTCTATTCCTTTGGGCATCGTAATTTCTGTATTATAATATTTTTTCTCAAAATTATATTGAATGAAGTATTTTTCAATAATTCCATTGCCATTTAGTTGTACCAAGCAAATTTAAGAAAATTATTTTTATCTATAAAGGGGAAGTCTTAGGGAAAGTTGGAAACAGGAGACAAAGGTTGAAAGAGGGGCCGGAGAGATAGCATGAAGGTAGAGTGTTTGCCTTGCATGCAGAAGAATGATGGTTCGAATCCCGGCATCCCAGAGTCTGCCAGGAGTAAACCCTGAGTGCTGCTGGATGTGACCCAAAACAAATAAACAAACAAACAAAGATTGAAGGAACATTACATTGGTGGTGGGATTGGTACTGGAACATTGGATGCCATAAGTACTGTATTATGAGCAACTTTGTAAACCATTGTGTTTAATAAATAAATTTTTAAAACTTTTTTATTTATTTTTATTTTTTTGAGTCATACCTGGCAGCACTCAGGGGTTACTCCTGGCTCTACATTCAGAAATCGCTCCTGGCAGCCTTGGGGAACCATATGGGATGCCGGATTCAAACCACCCACCCTCTGCATGAAAGACAAACGCCTTATCTCCATTCTATCTCTCTGGCCCCAAATTTTTAAAACTTTATAAAAAAATATTTGCATATGTATGCTACAGTACTATTCACATAGTCAAAATCTGGAAACAACCCAGTGTTCAAGAACAAATAATTGGATAATGAAACTATAGTTAATAGATACAATAAAGTACTGGTCTGCTACAAAAAAAAAAGACAAAACTATGCAATTTATTGCTAGATGGAATGGTGGAAAAGAAGAGATACAAAATGATGCCTTTTATATATGGGACATAAATAAATATGTTAAGGTAAAAAATAAACTGAGATTCATTCTAATGAACTGTGTTTACCATGGTGGGGCATAGGGCTAGGGGGATGTATAGAGTGGTAGGACACTCTTGCAGCAAAAATTCTATCACTGGCCCACCTTTATAAGTGGAGGGACACTAGTGGACAGTGTGCTTCTGGAACATTTCGCCTATGAAACACTATTATTAACAGTATTATAATATATAACAGTATTATGTAATAATGTTATAACAGTATTATCTAAAATATTATATATTTCAAAATCATGTAACTCAACAAGCTGTGCACATGCTTAGCTTGCAAAATGATTACTGTATATACTCACATATAAGTCAAGTTTTTCTGGTACAAAACCCCAAACTTGCTTTATATTCAGGTCATACAGGTTATTTGATTCAGTGTCTTGCACCAAAACCGCGTAGTCTCTAGTTGTCTTCTGCCGTCTGCTGGAGGGGGGCCCTGGTGCTTCAGCTCAGTCCACAAGTTGCAGCTGAACTGAATTGGATGCCACTGAACTATTTAACCCACACTGTTCTGCACTTTGAATGAGACCGACAGCAGTGACGATGATATCTGAGAACTCAGTGATGATGACAATGTTATGCTGATACCCTGACATCAGATACAGCGGAAGTTCTAGTTGGATATATAGGTGAGGAAGAGGAGGAATCCAGTTTGGAAGAATTTTAACCTTTGTGATTTAGCTTGATTACCTGTTAAGCTACGGTTTTCTGCACTTTAACGTTTTAAAGTTATTGTTGCTAGTTTATAGTTTTTTTCTTTAGCGATAAACATTGAAAACATTTAACCTACTGATTCTTCAATTATTGTAATTGTTTTGGGTATATATTTTTATTTTTGAAAATTACCAGTGGCTGCTTCATTTTCCATCTCAGCTTATACTCCAGTCACTAAATTTTCCCAGGTTTTAGGCTAAAATTAGGGGGGGATGTCTTATACTCTGGTCAGTTTATACTGGAGTATATAAGCAATTTTAATCTCCAGTAATGCTGAATGGTCCTCTGAATACTATCAGGAATTGAGTTAGGAGTAGCTTCTGAACAACATTGGGATAGCTCATCCACTCAATCATAAATCAAATTAAATATTAAGTAAAGCTTTAAAAAAACAATATAAACCAAAAAATTAATACATAATACCAGAAATAATTGAGAAAACCACACGATTTCTGATCATTCCTTATAAAGGCATTTGTGATCATTTCTTTCCATATAAAGAAATGATATTAACAACAACAATAAAAAACAAATTTTAAAATGCAAATGTGAACAAAAATGAAATATATTTTACTTCAATCAGTGATTTAATGTTTTAAATATAATAATCATGACATTAACCTGTTACTAAAAATATGCAATTTTATACATCAGAATTGGTGGAGTAAGTTTACTTGATTTAGATTCTTCGACTAACATCCCTGGGTAGCATTAACACAAGTGACTCTATTTTGCCTTCATTATGGCCAAAACCCAGGTAAGATCAAGTCAATTACTTTCCTTGAAAAAAGTAACACGGGGGCTGGCGCGGTGTCGCTAGAGGTAAGGTGTCTGCCTTGCCAACGCTAGCCTAGGACAGACCACAGTTGGATCCCCGGGCGTCCCATATGGTCCCCCAAGCCAGGAGCGACTTCTGAGAGCATAGTCAGGAGTAACCCCTGAGCATCACCAGGTGTGGCCCAAAAATTAAAAAAAAAAAAAGTAACTTGAGTTAAATCTGCTTAATAAGTATGTGTAACATAAAAAGTTACCCCAAAGATTAGAGCATCAAACTTTAAATGTCTCATTCATCAATTTCCAAACTTTCTAAAATATTTGGAATAATTAAGGCAACACATATTGCATTCATTTTAATAAAAAGAGATCCCATAGTTTTCATTAAATTTTCAGAAGTATGTATTAGCTTCAAAAAAATTTAAACTACTAATATTTGCAAAATATAAGAATTTTCAGTGATTAATTCCAAGATAGCTATATTATTCATACATCTAATCAGTCTATTCCATTTTGTTTCCTTAAAAACCTGGGTTTGAACTTAGTGTAAATGTTTTGACAACTCAAGGGAGTCTCTAGTGAATATTGAAATCTGGACGCACTTTTATTATTACAGTAAAGTAGCTGCGATGTTAGTCAAGAGCTGATCTTGAGTCTTGAAGTAAAATTATATAAACTAGCCATGACATTTTTAAGTTATTTCTTTATCCTTTTTTTATTCCTTTCCATCTTTGTCCAATATTACATTTAAATTGACAACCCTCTAGATTCTTAATAATCTCAGTTAGATTTAGATTATTACAATTTAACTGTAATTCAATAAAACGTTAAATATTTTTCTTTTCTTTTCTTTTTCTTTTTTTTTGGGGGGTTTGGGTTTTTGGGTCACACCCGGCAGGGCTCAGGGGTTGCTCCTGGCTCTGCGCTCAGAAATCACTCCTGGCAGGCTCAGGGGACCATATGGGATGCATGGATTCAAACCATGGTCCTTTCATATGCAAGGCAAATGCCTTACCCTCCATGCTATCTCTCCGGCTCCATGTTTTTTCTTTTTTATCTAAATGAAATCAAAATAACCATCATAACTCCCCAACTAGACAAAGCAATTTTTAGAATGAAAGAAAACAGGAGGTTCTACATTTTCTGATTTTAAATTAAAGGTTTCTTTTTTTTTTCTTTTTTTGGTTTTGGTTCACACCCGGCAGCGCTCAGGGTTACTCCTGACTCTATGCTCAGAAATTGCTCCTGGCAGGCTCGGGAGACCATATAGGATCCTGGGATTCGAACCTCCAACATTCTGCATGCAAGGTAAATGCTTTACCTCCATGCTATCTCTCCAGCCCCAAATTAAAGGTTTCTATAAAAATATTTTCCTTAAGCTTTATAGTACAATTAATCTAATGTAAAATTATTAAAATGGAAGCATTTTGTAGTATTAGTTCGTATAATCAACTTGAAAAGATTCATGCTTTACTCCCATGTGATTCCTACTATTTTAGTCCATTCTTAATACATGCTTAATTCTGTGTTCAGATCTAAAATTCTTTTCTTGAACTTCCTTTAAAGTGGTGCACATATTTTTTAATTATTTGGTAAATTTTTTAATATTGATACATTTAATTTAATGTCCCATTTACCACCACATTTTTTCTAACAATTCACCACAGTTTTGTTATACTATTAATAATGAATTTTATCATATTTTATTAATACCAAAGACTTTGGTTGATTCATTCACCATTCTACCATCCTTATAACATTGTAATAAAATTTTTATCATGATTTAAATGATGGTCTTTAGGTAGATTATTAAATCAAACAACTAAAATGTTATATCTTTTTATAAAATAATAATCTTTATTTAAGCATCATGGTTACAAACGTGTTTGTAGTTGGGTTTCAGTCATAAAAAGTACACTCCTCTTCACCAGTTGAATCTTCCCATCACCAATGCCCCCATCACCCTCCTCCCCAGACCCTGCCTCTCTTCTAGAAAGGCCTTCTATTTCTATCACTCACTACCATTGTCATAATAACAAGTAAACTTTCTTAATGATTCCAGTGATATGGTACAGATTTGCTCAAATTTCCATATTGAAAATGGACTCAAGATTTTGATTCATTGTGTTATTCTACGCAAATCTATTTTTAATTTACATAAAATATCTCCATTGTATCAAAATATATCAATATTTACTAACATCACAAAGTTATGTAAGGATTGGAATAAAAGTACTGTATGCTGATGCAATGTAATAAAAGATACATTATTCATATAAAACTGAAACAATTCTATTTCTTCCAAAATATCTCTATATTAGCCTTTGTTATGTACACATGTATAGTAACATTCAATTAACCTGAAATTGGTACGATTTATATAAAAGAACATAGTAATGTTTTTGTTGTTGTTGTTGTTGTTGTTTTTGTTTGGGGGTCACACCCAGTGACGCTCAAGGGTTATGTCTGGCTATTGCTCCTGGCTTGGGGATCATTTGGGATGCCAGAGGATCAAACCGCGATCAGTCCTAGGTCAGTGCATGCAATGCAAATGCCCTACCGCTACCCCACCACTCCAGCCCCTACAGTAATGTTTCATAACAAAAAATGATGGCTTATCGTCATGGTAGTCTGTCAATTGAAAACTTGTTGTATACAAAAATATTTAGTGAATTAGTATATGAATATGTAGCAAATGATCACCTATCCAGTGTTAGTCAATATGGATCTCCTAATTGCACAATAAAAACACAAAATAAATAAAATCTCAAAATGACAGTATTGCATTACATCACTCTATTGTCCTTCAAATAGTTCAACCAATTTGCAAAACCTTTTTCCAATTGTCAAGCAAGTGAGGATAAAAACTAAAGTAAGCTTGTACACATAAATTCATGACCAGGCAAGCAATGGTTTGCAGTCCTTTTAAATTGCATACATATAAGCTATGAATGAGTTTGTTTACTAGGTTCAAAAACTACACATATCCCCAGGGGTAGGAAATTCTCAGGGAGTCCCTGCCAATTCCACAAAATTACATTTTTATATGAATCCTTTCAAGAGAGGAAGGGATTATTTTATCATGCCTGTACTTTTTTCTTAAAGTAAGCATATAGCAAGCAATTGCTTTTAGAGTTAAAAATAAGAGAGGGAAAATTGATTAAAAAATAGCATTTACTATTCATAGATATTTTTCCTCTTTGGAAGCTCAATAAAGTATGTTCAAAATGAAAATGTATGAGGTGATATTGAGAAGATATATAAATAAAAATGACAGGGGCTTGCAATTGAGGTTCTTGTGACATAATACCTACTTCTCTATTTACTGTGACTGTTTACATATAAATAGTTCAATAGGACATATATATATATATCTGGTCAATTGAGTATTTAATACATAGTTTTCAGAAGTATATAGTATATATCTTTAGAGAAGAACTTGAAGCAAAAATGGTAATAGGGGTACTAATATGATGATGGAGACTGTTTGGTGACTCCTGTATTTTCATATTGTCTAGACAAAATGTGATTTAGAAATCTACTCATTTGGGAAGCTAGAACAATAGTATAGAAGGTTGGGCACTTGCATTACATACAGCCAAACTCAGTACCTAGCATCCTTTATGGTACCCTAAACCCGCTTTGAGATTGCAGAGTCCAAAGTAAATCCTAAGCAAAACTATAATTTTTGTATTTAATTTAATTTTACATTAAAATTAATATATAATAAATTTTATATATTATAATAAAATATATTCACATAAAATTATATTAAATATAAATGTATTAAAATAAATATGTAAACAGATAGAATTTTTTAATAGTCATATATTTGGGGTATTTGGGTTGTTTTCAAACTTTGGCTGTTGTGAATAGTATTGAAGGATGAAGGACATTTTTACATACTTTTTTGTTATCTATAACTCTTCTTTGGGGAAGTTTTTTTTTTGGAGGGTCACACCTGGCAGTGCTCAGGAGTTACTCCTGGCTATCTGCTCAGAAATAGCTCCTGGCAGCACAGGGGCCCATATGGGACACCGGGATTCGAACCAACCACCTTAGGTCCTGAATCAGCTGCTTGCAAGGCAAACACTGCTGTGCTATCTCTCCTGGCCCTTCTTTGGGCAAGTTTTTACCATCTCCTTCCTCCCACTTTTTGATGGGGTTAGTTGTATTTTTCCTTTAAATTTTAATAGTGTTTTATATATATTAGATACTCGGGTATTCTTTATCAGATTAATAATGGTGGACAAGTATTCTCTCCCAGTCAGTGGGATGTTTTATTCTTCTACTCCTCATTTGTTTTGCATCTCCTTAGTTTGATGTAGTCCCATTTACTTTTGCTCTGTCTGTTTGGCCAATGGAGTTGAATTATTGAAGACACCTCTAGATTAATTCTCTGCCGAGTTTTAGTCAATATATCTATGGATTCAGATCTAATATAGAGGTCTTTAATGAATTTTTATTTGACTTTTGTTGTGTTAGAAAGGAGTTTGAATTATTTTTTTTCAGATGTGAATTACCAGTCTTCCCAGCACCGTCGGTTGAAGTTATTTCCTTCCTCCATTTCATCCATTTTATTTTTATCCCTTTATTGAAGATTAACTGGCCATATACCTAAAGATCTGTCTTTGATCTCTAGATTCTATTCCATTGATCTTTTGCATATATAATGAAAGCAATTTTTCAAAGTTTTATCTCCCAACTTTGCAATGCCCTTTGCATTTATTGTTGATGTTGTTGCTGGAATAACTGGAGCTTGCACACAGTCTGGCTGTGATGCTAGTACATTTTAGTTTTGATGCATTCTTGATAAAATATCGTGGTACTTTCACACTTGACCACAATATTCACTGAGGTTTAAATCCTTTTAGTTATGTTGCATGCACATGTCGTTTACAGGAACCACACTTTTATTTGAGGAAAAAGATGATATATGAGACGCTCTCATGAATGTTATCATGCTCACCAGGGGTGACACTTCCTAGCTGTGGTATTCACAGTTCTTTTAAGCTGTAATGTTTGCTGGGAGATGCACGCCTCTTTTGGTACTTACACACATGGCCATGCATGCCTCCTTGTAGAATCAGGAACTGAAAACACAGCTTCTAGGCTCATACTGCAGAGCAGCCAGGATCATGTTTGGTATATGCAGCTATTTGAGGTGTCTGACCATACACTTACACTTACCTATTGCTCTATTCCTCAGACATAATTTTGAGAGTTACAAAACTCTCTGCCCCCAAGATATTCTGCATAATGCTTCTCAGTGCACTAATATGAAGAAATTCATCTAAGGTTACGTATAAAAAGCAACAATGAAATCAAGTCACTATAAAACAGGTAGACTACTTTTTTATAACCTTTTGTTTTTATTATCTTTATTTAAACACTGTTAGTACAAATATGATTGTAGTTTTATGATTACAGTCATGTAAAGAACACCCCCCTTCACCAGTGCAAGATTCGCACCACCAATTTCCCAGATCTCCCTCTTCCCCACCCACACCTGTACTTGAGACAGGCTTTCTACTTCCCTCATTCATTCACATTGTTATGATAGTTTTCAGTGTAGTTATTTCTCTAACTGCACTCATCACTCTATGTGGTGAGCTTCATGTCATGAACTGCACCTACCAGCCCTCATCTCTCTTGTCTCTGAGATACTGTTAAAATGTCTCATTTTTCTTAAAACCCATAGATGAGTGAAACCATTCTGTCTCTCTCTCTGACTTACTTCACTCAGCATAATAGATTCCATGTACATCCATGTATAGGAAAATTTCATGACTTCATCTCTCCTGAAGACTGCATAGTATTTCATTATGTATATGTACCACAGTTTCTTTAGTCACTCATCTGTTGAAGAGCATCTTGGTAAACCAGGTAGACTTCTGTATGTAAGTGAGGTTTATCTCATATTTTGTATACAAAAGTATCATTCAAAGTTCTCATCATTTTTTTCCTCACAGGTTCAATTAACATGATGCCCTTGATAGGGAGAACAGTAATAATCTATGAAATATCATGATGACTGGTAGTATGCATCATGGATGCAAGGAAGGGTGTAAGAGAATCAACATAAATTTGAATCAGTATATTAAGCTTATTCTTGCTTTATAAAACCAAACTACTTTTGATCCTTTTTACTGAATGAGATTAGCTAAGTAAGTTTACTAGTTAAACATAAAATATTAGTGGCTAGACTAATCTGTTCCAAATAAGGTATCATATATGTCATGCAGTTACAATTATGAATACTACTTGTTTATATTTGTTATTTCTATATTATACTCTATTATCACTATATTTTTATTGGAACAAAAAGTATAGGGGTATATTACTACATCCTTCAATTCTTTTAGGGCAACTAGAGACTTCAATTTCTGTTGGGCTGGTTCTTATGATTTACTATATTTTCCAAGGGTGGGTGGTAGTTTCAGAGACTTATTTGGCTCTTACAGACTAGCATTATGGTCCTTACTTCATAAACCTTGTTCTCTTGTTCTAAGACTATTTTATTTCTATTATATATTCAGAACCAGGAAAATATCCGCAATGTGGAGATAAGTTCTCATCAGATCCACTGTAAAACTAAGTTGGGTCAGGACTCTCTTTATCAACTACCTTGCATAATTGTACTTTATTTGATAGTAATATATGGTCACTGAAAATTCAGAATATTTTCCTTATTACAATATACAGTTATCATAGAGAAAAATCAAAAGGTCTTTTTTGGCAGAAGATTGGAGAAATAACTACTTGTAGTGATGTTGCAGGACACTTCCTCAAAGGCATACATCTGCTTCATTTGGTTGACTATCTGCAAACCCACTTAGATATAGAAAATATACCTAACAATCCACTTTGGTCAAAAATAAAAATTATTTTTAAAAAAGAAAATATACCTAACAGTTAAAATAGCAGATATCAGCTCACTACTCATTAGCGCCTATTTAAAAAAAAAAAAAAACGTGGTTATTGCTGTTTGGTTCCTCTATTTGTACCCAGCAACAACATGATCTATAGATATCACCCTGGATCCATATGAACAAAAGAATTCTGGTTATTGTTCTTCTCATCCTGTCACTAGAATCAAGGTGGCCAAAGTCTTATTGTCAAAATCAGGATGCATTTGAGAATTAAATCTGACACTATTGATAATTACACTGGAACAACAGCAAAAACTGTTCTGAGCAAACAATAACATTTATGAACCTTAACTATTATAGTAATTTGATCCAGATTGCTTCTGATGAGTCCATGCTGCCACCTGGCTTCTGCCACTTCTTAATTCCTAAGTTTTCCTGAATCCCAAGGATCATATCTCCAGGGCAGCATCTCACATTATCAGTTCTTGTATTGCCTTTACAACAATGATTATAATTCTCAGAGACTGGTGACTCCTCCATAGGTTCATTTTTATTTATTTTTTTTTTTTTTTTGGTTTTTGGTTTTTGGGTCACACCCGGCAGCGCTCAGGGGTTACTCCTGGCTCCATGCTCAGAAATTGCTCCTGGCAGGCACGGGGGACCATATGGGGCACCGGGATTCAAACTGATGACCTTTTTGCATGAAAGGCAAACGCCTTACCTCCATGCTATCTCCCAGGCCCCCACAGGTTCATTTTTCATTGCACCTAGGAAGAGAATATTCTTCAGGAGCTCTCGAGAAGCAGTGGAATGAATTCCTTTGGAATTCCAGAAAGAAATTCATCTTAACACTTTAACATTCTCATATCTTCATCCTTCTGAATGCTTTTCAAATTTCATGTCAAGGATATTTGGATACCTCCTCCTAATTTATGTAGGTAATTGTGTTTAAATGTTGCAACAATAGGAATGAGGTTAAAGAGCCTTGTCAAGACATTAAGTTCTGATTCATATTGAAGCCAGAGTGATAGCACAGTGGTAGGGCATTTGCCTTGCACGTGGCTGACCAGGGATGGACCTGGGTTCGATTCCAGCATCCCACATGATCCCTCAAGCCTGTCAGGAGCAATTTCTGAGCACAGAGCCAGGAGTAACTAACCCCTGAGCACTGCTGGGTTTGGCCCAAAATCCAAAACAAAAAGGTTTTTTTTAAGTGTGTTTTTTAAGGTTCTGATTCATAGGTGAGTCATGAATAAATATAGTCAAAACAATAAATTATCCTCAATCTAGCCATATATTTCACATTCTTCTCCAGTCCTTTAACTCTATGATTTTGTTTACAAGTTTCTTTGATTTGTACCTGTCTATATGATTCACATTATTCAATTCTTGACATATAAGCTATTTCCTAAAGGAGTAGGATCTCATCTCATCAAATATGTACTAGAGTCTGACCCTGTTTTTTAGTATGGTATATTGGAGTAGGATTTGTTTGTTTATAATTGGTAAGATTCTTTGAGACAGATTATAGTTTCACTAGCTAGTGAAAGGGGCTGCTTTTGATTTGAAGGTGATACATTCTCAGAATCAACTGCCTAAATGCTCAAATTTCAAATTTCAGGTTCCCAATGTTTTTTGATCAAAACTTTTGCATAGAAAAATCTACCAAGTGTGTATTTGCTTGGGATTTGTTCACTTGGGATGTCTGAAAGTGATTAAAATCAGATTCAAATTCCAGTTTTTCTTTGA
This sequence comes from Crocidura indochinensis, assembly GCA_004027635.1. Taxonomy (NCBI): domain Eukaryota; kingdom Metazoa; phylum Chordata; class Mammalia; order Eulipotyphla; family Soricidae; genus Crocidura; species Crocidura indochinensis. The sequence continues at coordinate 11,599 of PVKC010004317.1, read as the reverse complement.
ATCTACCTTATGACTATGGGAGTTTAGTATTTTCTGATAAACTGTTCTGCAAACTGTATTAGTCAATGCCTGAGTGGTTTCTTTTCCTCAGTGTACAGTTATGATAGTAAATAACTGTAATGTTTCTTTGAGGAAAACTTGGAGGAAGATTTACAAAAATATGCTTGTGGCTAAATTACACAGTACTTTAAAAAGAAATTTACCCTCTTCAATGAAAATGCTCTGAGTTTTTAACTGACTTAGGTATGCAAGCTAGCTGAGATATTTTGATTTTCCATTAAGGGACAAGTCAATTTTGTGGTCATAAGACCACAATTTATTTATAAGAGTCAATGAACATTTTAATGGAATGGTGTCTTTTTGTAACTCATTGTCAAGCATTTCCCGCTCATGCCCAATGTTTACCTGGAAATTTGCTTTTATTCTCTAGAGGATAAATGCTGCCACTTGGCTCTGCTATGTTAGAAGTCCTATATACAACTGAAATAAGGTAACCCACTACAATGACATCTTTCAACAACCTACAATAGACAGAGGACAAGGACCATACTGCCAGTTCTCCACTCATTAAGATAGTTCTTGTTGCTCAAGTGAAGAAAATATCTTCTTTGAGGCATCCAAAATAATGCAGTGAGGGTGGATCAGGGTGACTTTGATGAACTCACATCAACATTGCAAATACTATGAAGTGCTGATATTTGTTTTTCTACATTATATGGGAAATGGAAGATTGGTATTTTTTTATCTCCATCTTAGTGAAACAAAACATTTGAACCAGGTTCTGTTAATCAAACAGAAGAACAGAACCATCTTTATATAAGCAAAGTCACACTGCATCCAAAGTTTCTGAAAGAAGAAATGCTTTTCTTGGGGCTGGAGTGGTAGCTCAGTGGTAGGACACTTGCCTTGCATGTGGCTGACCTAAGATGGACCTCAGTTTGATCCTTGGCATCCCATATGATCCCCTAAGCCAGAAGCGATTTCTGAGCTCATAGCCAGGAGTAACCTCTGGGTACCACTGGGTGTGGCCAAAAAAATTATTTCCATTTCCTTTGATTCAACAATAAAAAAAACTATGAAGCATCAGAAATTGGTTAAATTGATATTGAACGACTAAACAGACAAGTGGAGATAATATTGAAATCAGTGCAGAGAAAGATTCTATAATGTCAAGTATTGTAAAACCTGGGAGAGGGGGTTGAATTCATGAAAACGCAGAAGCTTGGTGAACTACCACCTACCTGGTAGGAGTTTGGGCTTTGGAGGAAGATGCAAAAATCTGGGATGTCTGAAAGGGTGGTGTTGAATGGTACAGAACATTGAACTGGAAGGATCTGGTTGCTTCTCTCCTTCAGGAGTTCAGTCTCCCTCTAGTGTTTCTTTTAAAAACAAACAAATAAACAAACACTAACAAGCCATCTGCTGAAACAAAAATTGTTCTCATAGAGCATGACAGAGCAAATATAACAAGTGAGACAAGGGTTGAGAAACAACAAGTTAATATTCAGCAAGATACACCTCAGAATATTACTTGGCAATTAGCTCAAACCAACCTACTTAGGTTACCCAGTATCATAAACAGGATCCAGTTGCCTTCTTTATCATTACAATTGTTCCTGTATATCTGAAGTATGAAGTATGTTGTAGCCACTGAACATGACATCTGGGTTTATCTAATGCCTCATACCAGTTAAAATGAAATCCAAAGTGTTTCTAATGCTGAAGCGGTCGGGAGATATATGTCTACTACACTTACTACTAGCAATAGGTCTCTATTTGCTTCAGTTTGCAGAGAGACATAATTTCAAATCCTGTCCTAAGAAACTGCTTTAAAGAATGAGTCTGATTTCAAGCAGTCTTGTCCTGAGTTCTTCCAGATTTTAGAGCCACAAACAAACACCATACCTTACCCAAAAATGTGAACCTAGAAGTGAATAAAAGTAAATAAAAGATTCATGGAAGAAGAAAAAACCACCTCTACTGAACCCACTGAGCAGATCGTCCAGTTGGTCTCAAACATGGCTCCTTGCTTGACCTAAAAAAACATCAACAGCTTTTCAGGACAGTCAGTTGTATGGAAGGAATCTGGGAAAAGGTGGGTATTTATATTTTAAATTTTGGATCCAATATTCTTTGTTCTACAATGCAGTCTTTTTGAATTGAATTTTTTCTGAAATTCAATTTCCTGTTTGAATACTAGTTTTAAATGCATGGTGTCAAGCAAGTCCTAGAGTATCTGTTGTAGATACTGGAGCCTGGAGAGACTTCTTTGCTCCATCTACCCTCTATTACCTGGGGAAATGCCTTTTGTGTGATAGGGTTAGGACTGGTCAAGCTGACTACAGGCACCTAAATGACATGGATACTCATGTCCTACATACAACTCAATTATGAGTTGTCAAGCTGTATCCGAAACCACTTGTTCTTCATGGTACAGGACCTGGTCTCCTCTGCCCAAGTTTCCTGAGAACTGTGGAGTCAGGCTGGAGGGAGGAATTGCTCTTTACAGGAAAGGAAAGCTAACCCTAAAGCATAGGTATTCCAGCAACTTTTCCTTCCCTCACAGAAAAAAAAATTCAGAAGACAAAATAGTTAAGTATGATAATTTAATTTAAAGAAATCTCTTAGAGAAATGTGAGGGGAGAAAGAGATGTATGCTCAAAAGAGAATGTGTGTTTCTCCAGAGTGGAAAAAATAGAGTGACTTTTAGAAAGATGTTATATTTAATGTCTCCAAATATATTTGGCCTGGAATTCTCTGCATACATAAATTTTAATCTGAGTTTTATCCTGGGGGGTCTTCAGCTCCTGATGGTCCTTTTATATTCTAATTTGGGCCTTTATATTCACTTATTGCTTCTTTTCTAGGCATGGGATTGGTTTATCCTTCTCTGGATGAATCTTTAGTTTCATTATCTCCAGAGAACTCAAGATTTACTTCACAAAGAGGTGTAGCTCTTTATATACCCTGCTCATGAATGGTTAATATCATTAACATTGCAATAGTTCACAAAGCAATTGTTGATATCATTAACATGGCAATAGTTCACAAAGCATTGTACAAATTTAATGTAATCCTATAAGAAAAACCATGACATTTTTCAAAGAAGTGAATCAAAAACTCTTAAAATTTATTTGAGCAATACAAATAAACATCCACAAAGAGTTAAAGTAATCCTTAAGAAAAGCAAATGATGGGCAGCATCACTTTCCCCAACTTTAAATTGTATTATAAAGTAACAGTCATTAAAACAGCATGATATTGGAATAAACAGACTCTCAGATAAATGGAATAGAGTACAATATTCAAAGATTGTTGCCCAGGCATTCAATCAATCAATCTTTGATAAATAGGCAAGAAATACAAAGTGGAGCAAAAAATACTCTTAATAAGTGGTATTGGGATAACTTATCAATTGCATGCAAAAAAATTAAAGGCACCTTTCCTTAACACCAAGCACAAAGGTCAAATGAAAATGGATTAAAGACCTTGATATCAGACCTGAAATCATAAGGTACATAAAGAAAAACATAGGTAGGACACTCCATGACATTGGACAAAAGGTAACTTCAAGAAGAAAATACGGGGCCCGGGAGATAGCATGGAGGTAAGGCGTTTGCCTTTCATGCAAAAGGTCAACGGTTCGAATCCCCGTGCCTGCCAGGAGCAATTTCTGAGCATGGAGCCAGGAGTAACCCCTGAGCGCTGCCGGGTGTGACCCAAAAACCAAAAAAAAAAAAAAGAAGAAGAAGAAAATACCACTGTCCAAGCATTTGAAAACAGAGATAAACAAATGGGACTATATTAAACTGGGAAGATTCTGCACTTCAAAAGAAACAGTGACTTGGATGCAAAGGCTACCCATAGAATAGAAAAAAGTATTCAGCCAATATCTATCTGATAATAGGCTAATATCTAAGATATACAAGGTACTAACAGAACTTAACAAAAAAAAATCTAAGAAAGAATTGAGCAGATGGAGACAAGTATATATTCAGTTTCCACTGCACAATATTTTGTTCTTTAGTGCTTTTAAGTCTTCAAAATGTGTTAGCTAAGCACACAGTATAGAAGTTAGGGCCACAGAGGTCAGGAAGCCTCACAAAGCAGAACATAACAAAATACAAAAATCACAATCTATCTACTCACAGGCATAAATTCCCTGAAATTAACAAAAAGGTGACAATAATAAAAAAAAGTGAAAATTTTTATAAAAATCTTAGACCTTGTATTTCAAAAAGCATAATAAGATTATCATGCAAACTAATAAAGAAAAGTAATATACAATTAAATAAGACAAAATGAGACAAGAAATAGACACAAATGAACATCACAAGTCTGAAAACTTATATTAAGTAAAAACGTTTAAAGAAAAAAGAACTAAAATGAAAAGATGAAAATTTATGAAATTCTCAAGAATTAAGGAAATTGAAATAATAACCTTCGGGACCCGGGAGATAGCATGGAGGTAAGGTGTTTGCCTTTCATGCCAAAGGTCATCAGTTCGAATCCCGATGACCCATATGGTCCCCCGTGCCTGCCAGGAGCAATTTCTGAGCATAGAGCCAGGAGTAACCCCTGAGCACTGCCGGGTGAGACCCAAAAACCAAAAAAAAAAAAAAAAAAAAGAAAGAAAGAAATAATAACCTTCACTCTACTTCATTCAGCCCCCAAATTATTTCAAGTTTAAATAAATTTTCAGAGAATTCTACCAATATATTATGGAAAGATTAGTTTCTATTTTTTGTTTGGTTTTGGTTTTGGTTTTTAGGCCACACCTGGCAGCGCTCAGGTAACACCCCTGGCTGTGTGCTCAGAAGTTACCTCTGACAGGCTTGAGGGACCTTATGGGATGGCAGGGATCAAACCTGTATTATTCGTGTGCAAGGCATATACCCTATCTGTTGTGTTATCGCTCCAGCTCAAGATTACTTTCTATGTGATGCTAATTTTCCCAAGAGAGGAACAAAAGTTTTCATGATCATTTTATGAGGTTAATAAAATCTTGACTCCCAAAATATCAGATTAAAGGAAGACAAGAAATGAACCAACCATTTAAGAGTGTAAATGCTGCCTTTAGAATAAAAGCAGCATAGAATAAAATGTGAACATTTAGTACTTCATAACAATCCCGGCATTCTTATCTATCATGTGAACTATTTACAACAGTTAATCCACTATTAACCCACTGCCATATATTCTCCATGGTAGCAAGGTTGCTTTTTTTTAATGTAAGATATCATTTTTTCATTTCATTCAAATACCTGCTCATATATCTGTAGATAAAAGCAGGCTTCTTGTTCATCTTCTTTCATAGCCAATTACTTTTTATCCCTTTCTGTGCATCATTTGGTCTCACTTATTAGCAGATATATTTTATGTTTCCATGTATTCACTATTGTCTTCTCCCTATTCCAGAATTGCACTTTATGAGAATAAAAATTTTATTCTCACTTAAACACCAAATCCAAAGCCAATGACAACAGAATCGATACCCAATCTACAACAAGCTTGACACAGAGGGGACCACTTATACTAGCAGCCTGGGGGAGAGGCAAAGAAAGAAAGAGGATATGGGAACATGCTGGAAACAGGGGTGGAGGGAGGACAACACTGGTGGTGGGAATGCCCCTGATTCAATGTCACTATGTACCTAAAATATCACTGTAAAAGATTTGTAATTTACTTTGGTCACAATAAAAATGATTAAAAACATTTATTCTCTTACTACTATTTTTTCCACTTAACAGAGTAGTAGAGAGGCTCAGGGAAGAGTCTCAGTGGTAGGGATAATGAGGTTTCCAGTACTAACCTCATTATTTTCAAACATCAGACCTTACACAGTAACAACAGCAATGAAGGAAAGGAGTTGGCAACACAGTGGAGCAACAAAAAAAGATACAACTGATTGGCACAGAGTAATAGAGTGAAAAATGTCATTTATATAATTACAAAATGATACTGTATACTGCATGATATTTTATACATACACAAAAAATCCAAAGATGTGCCTAAGAATGATATGTATCAAATGCAGGAAAATTGCAGTCAGTACACAGATAATGGTTTATTTCTTCTGATAAATCATAGATACATTATTAATATTTTCATTTTTCTTCACTTTACTTATTAAAGAAATGAAAATCAAAACCACAGTGATCTCTTATCCCACACCAATAAAATGATGTACAGCAAAAAGACAAGAAAGATATGTTAGTAAGGGTGTGAAGAAAAGAAACCCTTGTGTACTCTTGGTGGATATGTTAATTGGTGCAACTAAAATAAAAAATAGGATTGAGATCCCTTAGGATACTAAAATTCCAAATGATCCAGTAACACTTCTAAGCATAAAACTAAAGGATGTGAAAACACTTACTGGAAAGAATATGTGTGCCTCTTTTAGTTGTTCGTTTCTCCTGGCTCTGCACTCAGAAATTGCTCCTGGCAGGCACAGGGTACCATATGAGATGCTGGGATTCAAACCACCGTCCGTCCTGGATTGGCTAGCATGCAAGGCAAATGCCCTACCACTGTGCTATCTCTCCAGCCCCTCCTCTTTGTTCTTAATAAGATAATAGTCAAAATATGATATCAGCCCAAATGCCCACTAGAAGACAACTAGATAAATATGTTATAACTAATATACTCAACAGAATACAACTTGGTCATAATAAAACATAAAACAATACCATTTGGGACAATATGGAGGAACTGGAGGTGATTTTACAAAGTGAAATGAAAAAGGAAGTAAAATAAACTAGCATATTTTTTCACTTTTATGAGTGGCATTAAAACCAAAGCAAACAAACTGGTAGACGCAACATAAGGTCTTCAAAAATATGATGGTTACCAAAGGTGAAGAGGGGAGAGGTAAGTGACTTGAGGACTCAATTCAAGATTTTCTTTCTATTCTTTTGTTTGATTTGATAGTACCAGAGACTGAACTCAGGCCCTTACATTTACAAGCTTTGTGCTCTACCACTGAATACATTCCCAGCCCATGAGATATAATTTTTATAGTCAGATGGCAGTGAAGTTATAATAGTGAATATGCTGACTCATTTCATATGAAGATAAAAACTCTACTCCAAAATTTTTCTAAAGCTATAAGCTAATAGTAAATAAAATTTTAATTTAAGGAATAAAATGTTAAAATAATTTAATGATAGCATCAATTAAACAACTATCATATCCAAACCCTTAAGAAATTGCTGAGCATAAAATTAACCATTATTGTTGTTGCCTAGAACAGAGCTAAGCACTACAAAATAAAGATAACAAGGGGCCAGAGAGACAGCACAGCAGCGTTTGCCTTGCAAGCAGCTGACCCAGGACCTAACTTGGTTGGTTAGGCCCCCTGTGCCTGCCAGGAGCTATTTCTGAGCAGAGAGCCAGGAGTAACCCCTGAGCACAGCCGAGTGTGACCCAAAAAATAAAAAAATAAATAAAAATAAAAAAGATAACAAATATATAGAACATATTTGTAGAGATTACATTGTAGAAATAAATATATTCATATATGATCATTTAAAATTCAATATGAAATAAATAGAAGAGAGAGATAGTACAGATAAGTAGCATAGAATAGGGTGGTTAAAATATGACAGAGTCCAAGGACATTAATACAAAGTCTGAAGTTTGCCAAGGTTATGCTGAATAGCAAATTTAATTGCTTCTATACTCCCTTCAATGCTTTATGGACATTGGAGCCAAAAATAGACATTGTAAAGCAATCAACAATAAATGAGATTTTTATTTAAAGAAGTATAAATTCATATATGCTACCAAATAAAGGGCATGGTATAGTTCAGTAAAATTCAATATCTTAAATATATTTATGCATTTTAATAAATACTTTTATTTTTAAATACTAAAAAATTTCTGACACCAACCAAAACTGCTATTATGCATACATTAAAGATCATAAGTTGAAATTATTTCTAGAAGCTAACACTGCGTAAAAAGCATTTGCAACCAGTCATGTGTTATATTTAATTTCTTAATATAAACCAAGAATTATTTTTTCAATGTTTTCAATTATGTTTTGTTTCTATACAAATAATGTGTCTAATATACAGATTTCAAAGTGTCCTGATTGATAAAAAAAAAAAGTAATGTTTCAAATGACCTTCAACTGAAGCTTAAAATCACCTAATTTAGTCTATAAAGCAGAAGGAAAGTTAGAGTCTGGGGAGAGAGCTCAGCAGTAGGTTACTTGCCTTGCATGTATAAGGCGCTGGGGTCAATTCCCTGTACTGCAAATTAGTTAAAATAAAAAATCAGTGTTAGCAAACAAATTATTAACCATCTTATTTACCAGTTAAGGCATTCATAATCTTGGTTAAATGTTAGTCTTTCTTTCTAAGTAAAAATTAGGCTATACCCATAAATGACTATAAATAAAGTGAACTTTGCCTCCCACTTTCCTTTACTAGTAATTAGAGTCTCCGCTTGTTACACAGAAAACAGCATTGGTGTCTGGGTTGGGACATTCTAGGTTGTTTCCAGACAGTGTGACAAATCTTTGTACTTTGAGATGCTTTGTTCTACATAATTCAAAATGTTCACCATAGACATAAATATAATTACAGTGACACCTGTTCTCTCAACAGAAACACTGGAGTTCAGAAGATGGAAATAGTTTTATGTTGAGGACTAAAAGAAAAATTATGGACAATCTAAAATTTTCAACAAGAAAATATTCAGCAATGAAAGTTAAGTCAAGCCACATTAACACACATGAATGTAGAATAAACTTCACAACATATGCATGCAATTGAAAATCCAAAGAATATTCTTAGGACTAGATAAAAATAATTAGAAAAACTCAAAAATACAGCAGAAAAAAAGAGGAACATGATAAAGAGATATTTCTAGGCAAGCCTGAATGAATACTGACTTATAACATTATGTACAGGGCATGTGGCTATGGCAAAGTGAGTTCTGTGAGTTACTGAGTTAGTTCTTGTCACTAACTCACATGATCAAGTTTGATCACCAGCATTGTTGTGTAATTTCTGGAGTTGCAACTATGTCTGCACAACATCTGGATTCTGCAACAACAGCAATAACAACAACAAAGGGATGAAAAAGAGAAAAATTATAAGGTCAAAATACATATGAATCATATTAAAATGTTTGGAGGGGTAAAATAAAACTAAATTGTTCTAAAGAGTGATATATTTTCAACTAAAAGTATTATTTTACAAGTATGTAAATTATAGTAATTTGGATAATTAATAGCAGCAAAAATATGATAATAAAATATTTTAAATTAGAAAATACAAAAACATAACCTTTTATGTAGCAAAAGGGGCAAAGAGAAAGCAAACAGTAAAACAGGTTTAAAACCTATTCAATATGTGTCCAATGAGAAGACAGGACATGATATTTTGAATAAGGGAGATTTAACATAAAGAATATTTAACTTCAGATATCTCCAATGTTCAAATATGACTTTAACTGAGATGTCCGAAAGTGATTTTTCTTGAATGTACATTATCTTTGTATTATCTTTGTATTATCTTGATAACTAAGCTTATCAAAGTCTAGTGGGTCTCATTAGAAATTATAAAATTATAATCATTTAAAATATACAGATTACTTAAACTTAGTGACAGTCAAGATGTAATCTTTATTTCTAACATTGGAAAAACCTATCTTAAGGCAAGCAGACATCTAGAGGCAGGACTTTGTATTATAAAATCAACTCTTCCTCATTCGATGAGACATTCTGCTTCCATCAATGACCTGGATGATTCACTTATTAGTTCATGATATTAATTTAGAGTATGTCTCCACTTACTTCAGGGTCTGGCCTATAGTTAATGTAAATTCTCTATGCATATATAATGAAATTTGGCCCTTTTCTTCTACTTATATATCTGCATTTGCATAGAAGGACCCCTGTCTCTGATACATCTAAGAATAAGAAAACTAACTAGAAAGAGAACAAGAAGTAGAGTAAGTTTAAAACACAAGAAGTATTTTACAGGATTGAACCAACATCACCCAAAGTGGACAGACCTGGAAGTTCTCCCTTTTTCACTAGGTTGACATATTTGAAAAGATGTGGTTATGACTCAGAGAGGATCAGAGAAGTTTGCTGAAGTACCCCAATGACAGAGCTTACTGGGGAGTTTCCTTCTCTGTTCCAGAGGAAATTGCCCATGGGACCATGTTAAATGTGTTTGACTTGCATTTGTGTTGCAATAATCACTAAAATAATAATAATAGTAATAATAATAATAATTATAACAGGAATCTTCACATTACACCAAACGTCAAGGAAGTATTTCAATTTTATAAGCATGGCAGTGAAGAGTAGATTTAGGCAGAAATTCAATAACTTGATAAGTATAGAAATGAATCAATAACTACATCAACTGTAAGTAAACTAAATGATGCAATTTTAAAAGCACAGCTTACAGATAATTATAACTTGGTGCTGTTTACACGAGACATTTAAGAAATAAGGGCATAGAAGGTGGGAAATAACATGACTTTATTTCAATGATTATAAATAAAGGACACTTTACAAAAAAAGTAAAGAAATTGTAGGCAACTAATAAATTAGTTTCATAATATATAAAGCACATTGGAAAGGAAGAAGTCAAATTCACTATTTGTTTATGGCATGATACTATATCTAGAAAATACTAAAGATTAGCTTCTAGAAATCTAAAAAGATTCTAGAAACAATATATTTGTATAGGCTACAAAATTAATACACAAAACTCTACAACTTTCTATATACAAATAATGAAAGAGAAGATTATATATTAGAAAAGAACTCCCCTGCTGACTCATGCTGCGTGGCTCTCCTTACCAACTCTTCCTAACGTGGACTGTTACTTGAAACCAGACTTAGCTCTAAAAGTATCCCCAAAGCAAGAACTCTTCCTAAGACCTCCCTGCCGCAAAACTTTTGCCAATCTCAAGAAGGTCAGGGTGTGTGATGAAAAGGTGCCCGGGAACCCACACATCACAAGAAAATCTCAAAAGACAATGGGGAAACCTATAGTTCCATCATAAGTATAAGACCTGTATTGCACTACCTCTTTACCTGTTATTCCCCAAATAAGATAGTCTCTTGCACCATTTTGTTCCTTTAGTTACTTTGTTATTTCATTTTTTAAATCTTTGATCCTTTTATGTATGTATGTATGTATGTATATATATATGAGCGCATATATTTTCATTTCTATTTTTAACTTTTTTGGATGTGTGACCTATTTCCATTTTCTTCTTTTTCCACCCTCAAATGCACCGGCAATATAATGTAGCACCATTTCCCCCTGCAAAGACACACTAAAAAAAGGGAGAAATCTTACATATAAAAACGAGCTCTTATCTACTAGGGATAAGAACTCATACTTGTTTACAATACAGGGACATCTCCCACCTTGAAAATATGTCACGTGGACCCAACTTAGACCCCCCAGATGATTAGACACCATCCATCCAGCCTTGAACCTTGGATCCCAGACATAGAAAGGACACAGTTCTTCACGACAGCTGCAGAAAACAAATCCCATCCGGGACATCCTCAATACTGCTCGGACACCAACAAGTGCCAGCTCTAATATGATATCCTGAC
>PVKC010004316.1:22850-36144 GCA_004027635.1 Crocidura indochinensis | reverse complement strand
ACCCACTCTGCGCCACTGGGAAGGGTTAGAGCTTATAGACTGGGTGAGGTTTGGTCTACTCCCTGGACCATGGGGTATCCTAGAGCAGCCTGCCCCTTAGCCCCGGAGTGACCTGGAATCCGCAGGGGCGAGGAGAGAATCCCAGGTGGGTTTGGCTGAGACAATTTCCTCAACTGAGGCTCGGAGGTAGTGAAGATTTGCTGACTCACAGGGAAAAGAGGGAGGACAGGGAGCTAGGCTCAACAGCGCCCTTCAACATTGTGGCCAGGATTGGAACTGCACTAGCTGCCAACAAAAGGAAAAAATAGACCAGACCCTACTAGAGAGGAGGAGCCAAATCTCAGCGAGCTCACCCAACAGACCCCTATAGAACCATGCTCAGGGAGGAGACCCATCCACACACCATAGGGGGAAAAGCAGGTTGACCTCGAAAGGCACTGAACTTCAAGCCACACCAATAAATGCAAAGAAATATGAGTACATGAAGGAGAACTCTAACATCCGGAGATATGGAGAGAAACCCTAGCAAGTTTCCAAGTCCACCAAAACACACAGATCCATTAGAAGGAGATTTAAAAGCAGCCATGAAGAATGAAATGGACTCTGACCACGCTGAGGATTCAAGGGAACCGTCTCCTCTTTCTGCCTGTCTGCTTGTGTGTTTGAATCCTGAAGGCATCCCCAGCAACCCAAAAAAACTGCATTTCAGCTGCCTGTAAGTAACTTGGCGATGGGGTTGCTGGCCAATCAGCTCAGCTCTCTGGCCTGCGGGGTCCTGCCCTGTGGAGCCCTGCTGAGCCTCTGACCATGCTGAGGATTCAAGGGAACCATCTCCTCTTTAAGCCTATCTGCTTGTGTGTTTAAATCCTGAAGGCATCCACAGCAACCCCAAAAAACTGCATTCCAGCTGCCTGTAAGTAACTTGGCGGTGGGGTTGCTGGCCAATCAGCTCAGCTCTCTGGCCTGCGGGTCCTGCCCTGTGGAGCCCTGCTGAGCCTCTGACCATGCTGAGGATTCAAGGGAACCGTCTCCTCTTTCTGCCTAATTGTCAACTAGTGGCAGCAGAAGAGCAAGCACGGCTGCGCACTCTTTCTAACCAATAAACCCCAACACAAAATGCAGGAAAAACAACATTACAAGCATGAAAATGATGAAACCTCGCAAGCAAACCCCATGCACCGAAAATCAAGATGAAATCTCCGATGATCTAATAAATTCCAACCTCCTGATTAACCTGACAAGGAACTTAAAATAGCAATATGGAAGATGTTTCAAGAAGTGAAAGAAAGCACAAAGCAATCTGAACAGAACAAAAAGGCAGAAATCAGAAAACTCCAAACTGAAATAACAGATCTGAAAAAAACAGTGGCTGAATTGAAAACCTCAATGGATGACCTTGCTATCAGGGTATCATCAGCTGAGGAGAGAATCGGAGTACTGGAAGATGCGATGCAGAAAAACTCAACAAAACAGAAGAAAGTAGACAAGAATCTTAAGACAAATTAACAGGCAATGGAGAAAATACTCTCGGAATGTGAACAGATGAAAACAGAAATCTTTGATAAACTCAACAGAAACAACATAAGAATCATTGGAGTGCCAGAGATCCAGGTAGGAGATCTCCAAGAAGAATCAATCGTCAAAGACATCACCAAAGAGATACTCCCAGAGTTAAAGACTACATGCAATCAAATTCTGCATGCCCGAAGAGTACCAGCTAAAAGAGACCCAAAGAAAAACACCCCAAGACACATCCTCGTTACAATGACAAATCCCACAGATAGAGATAGAATACTGAACGCAGCAAGATCAAAAAGGGAAATCTCATTCAAAGGAGCATCCCTAAGACTTACCGCAGACATGTCACAAGAAACTCTCAAGGTCAGAAGACAATGGTGGGATATTGTGACAAGACTGAATGAAATGAGTGCCTCACCGAGAATACTGCACCCAGCCCGACTCACATTCAGGTTTGAAGAAAAAATACATAGCTTTGTGGATAAACAACAGCTTAGAATATTCGCAAATGATAAACCAGCCCTAAAGAAAAACCTGATAGGTCTACTGTAATTCAAGAGACCAACAAACACAGCAAACTTATCTACAAAGGTGACATTAAATCCTATGACAATCATCTCCCTCAATGTCAATGGACTAAATTCACCAATAAAAAGACACAGAGTGGCAAAATGGGCCAAACAGATGAATCCAACCTTCTGCTGCCTACAAGAAACACATCTGAATAGTCAGAACAAACATAGACTCAAAAGCAAAGGCTGGAGGAAAACTATCCAAGCAAACAACACCCTCAAAAGAGCGGGGGTGGCCATATTAATATCTGATGACACCAAATTTATACTCAGAAAAGTGGTAAGGGACAAAGATGGACACTATGTCCTAATCAAGGGATATGTGCAACAGGAAGAAATCAGACTATTAAACATATATACACCCAATGAGAGACCAGCAAATTATCTGATACAATTACTGACGAATCTGAAAGAAGAAATAAATAATAAAACAATAATTGTGGGAGACCTCAACACGGCCGTATCAACACTTGATAGGTCAACCAGACTGAACCCCAACAAAAACATACTAGCCCTGAAAAGAGTAATGGAAGAAAGAGGACTAGTAGATATATATAGGACACTCCATCCCAAAAAACCTGGATACACATTCTTCTCCAATGTACATGGGTCATTCTCTAGGATAGACTACATGCTGACACATAAAACATACCTCCATAAAATCAAGAAGATAGAAATCTCGCAGGCTATCTTTGCTGATCATAAGGCTCTGAAATTAGACGTGAACTACAAAATCACACAGAAGAAACACTTTAACAATTGGAAATTAAACACCCTACTACTGAACAACCAGTGGGTCCGAGATGAAATCAAAAAGGAAATCAAAACTTTCCTGGAAACAAATGATAATGAAGACACAAACTGCCAGAATCTATGGGACACAGCAAAAGCGGTCCTGAGATTTTATAGCTCTACAAGCACACATCAGGAAGGAAGAAGGGGCATACCTGAATAACTTAATGACACAGCTCAAAAAAATTAGAAAATGACCAACAAAAGGAATAAAAAATAGGGAGACAGAAGGAAATAACTAAGCTGAAAGCAGAACTCAATGAAGTAAAAAACCGAAGAACAATCCGAAATATCAACGAAAGCAGAAGTTGGTTCTTTGAAAAAATAAACAAGATTGATAGGCCACTGGCAAAACTCACAAACAAAGAGAGAGAAAAATCTGATAACCCGTATTAAAAATGAAAAGGGGGATATCACGACAGATATTGCAGAGATCCAAAGGGTAATCAGAGACTACTTTGAGAAACTTTATGCTACTAAACATGAGAACCTAGAAGAAATGGAAAAATTCTTGGACACTTATAACCTTCCACAATTAAGTAAAGAGGATGTAGACTATCTTAACACCCCCATCACCACTGAGGAAATTGAAAGTGTAATCAAACATCTGCCCAAAAAGAAAAGCCCAAGTCCAGATGGATTTCCTAATGAATTTTTTCAAATCTTTCAAGAGGAGCTACTACCAGTTCTAGCCAGGCTCTTCCATGAAATTGAAAAAACGGAAAATCTCCCAAACAGCTTCTAGGAAGCCAATGTCACCTTGATAGCAAAACCGGACAGAGATGCTGCCAAAAAAGAAAATTACAGACCAATATCCCCGATGAACGCAGATGCAAAGATCTTCAACAAAATCCTGGCAAATAGGATACAATGCATCATCAAGAAGATCATACACTACGACCAAGTAGGTTTCATCTCAGGAATGCAAGGATGGTTTAACATCCATAAATCTATAACATCATACACAGCATCAACAAGAAGAAAAATAAAAATGATCATATCATGATCATATCAATAGACGCAGAAAAAGCATCAAACATAAACAAATGGGACTACACCAAACTAAAAAGCTTCCGCATGGCAAAAGAAACCATACTTAACAGAAGAAGACAGTTAACTGACTGGGAAAAAATCTTTTCACTCAACATATCAGATGAAGGGCTGATATCCAGAATATACAAAACATTCAGAAAGCTGAGTCCCCCAAAACCAAATAAAGCCATACATAAGATGAAATGAATAGACACTTCTTGGAGGAAGACCGAAAGATGGCCAACAAATGCATGAAAACATGCACACATTCACTCATCATCAGAGAAATCCAAATCAAAACAACAATGAGATACCACCTTACACCAGTGAGAATGGCTCACAGCAAAAATAACGGGAACAGCCTCTGTTGGCGAGGATGTGGTATGAAAGGCACTCTCATCCACTGCTGGTGGGAATGCTCCCTAGTCCAACACCTATGGAGAACAGTCTGGAGTGTGCTCAAGGAACTCAGAATTGAGCTGTCATTTGACCCAGCAATTGCTCTCCTAGGTATTTACCCCCAAGTCGGAAGGACATTCATCCCAAAGTATGTGTGCACTCCACTATTTATCGCAGCACTCAGTATAATAGCCAAGTCTTGGAACCAACCTCGATGTCCAACAACAGAAGAGTGGATCATTAAGATATGGTATCTATACACAATGGAATACGACATTGCAGTCAGAAATGATACAATCATGGATTTTGCCGCAATATGGATGGACCTAGAACATATTATTTTAAATGAAGTAAGTCAGAAGACGAAAGATAAACACAGAATGATAGCACTATTCTGAAGAACCTAGAACACACACCCTATATACAACTAATATGCAACAATCAAATAACAAGGTTTAACAGGGTAGAAACTCCAAACACTGTAACATTCAACATACACCAGGGATCAGTGCCCAAAACACAGGAAAGAATAACAACACAAACTCTTGACTATACATTATGCCACAAAGAAACTAGCAATAGCAGAAGAAGAAGCAGGGCCCGGGAGATAGCATGGAGGTAAGGCGCTTGCCTTTCATGCAAAAGGTCATCGGTTTGAATCCCGGTGCCCGATATGGTCCCCTGTGCCTGCCAGGAGCAATTTCTGAGCATGGAGTCAGGAGTAACCCCTGAGCACTGCCGGGTGTGACCCAAAAACAAAACAAACAAAAAAAAAGAAGCATAGAGAGAACACGTATGTAATCAGCCTTCTACTACAAAGGTCCTTAATAATCTCTTAGGGATCTTATACAGGATTACAGGTAAAGAATACCATGGGAAATCACTGAGTCCAACGGAAACATCTCATAACAATATATTTAAATACCTTAATCTTACTATATTTAAAATGACTTCTCAGCTTTTCTGTCCACAGGCGTTTTTGGATAAAAAGGTGGACAAACTAAGGTGACATCTCGGGGCCCAGTCACATGAGATACCATACCCAGCTTGCACTACGAGAATGTCCCGAGAAAACTCTTTAACATACACTTTATCTCTAGGTTATACCTTCTTTTAGGACTTGAAGCACAGGACCAGCCAGAACATCAAAGCAGCAACTATGACCTACAGACTTATTCTACAGGCCCTATTCATCGAACATATTTAAGCAAACTAGTATTCCCTTGTCCCTTTCTCCTTTCTTCTCACTACTTTATTTCTTTTCTGTTCTTTTTCTTTTTGTTCTCTTCCTCTCTTTTTCTTTTTAATGTATTTCTCTTCTCTTCTTTCCTACCCCTTACATATACTTTCCCCTTTCCTCCCTTTGGAAATCCGACTATTCCTTCACCCCTCAATACCATCCAGATTTCCCACTTTATTAAAACTCTTCACCCTCAGTTCTTTATTAGGCATCAAGACTGACCTCCTATACCAACAAACCATTACCCAGCACCCAAGTGAAGAGGCACCAAGTTAAACCCACACCTCGTCCCCGGCAAGGAAAGACAACCAACTCCCCTGCTGACTCATGCTGCATGGCCCTCCTTACCAACTCTTCCTAACATGGACTGTAACTTGAAACCAGACTTAGCTCTAAAAATATCCCCAAAGCAAGAACTCTTCCCAACACCTCCTTGCTGCAAAGCTTTTGCCAATCTCAAGAAGGTCAAGGTGTGTGATGAAAAGGTGCCCAGGAACCCACACACCACAAGAAAATCTCAAAAGATAATGGGGAAACCTATTGCTCCATCATAAGTATAAGACTTGTATTGTACTACCTCTTTACCTGCTATTCCCAAATGTAAGATAGTCTCTTGCACCATTTTGTTCCCTTAATTACTTTGTCGTTTCATTTTTTAAATCTTTGTTCCATGAGCACATGAGCACATATATTTTTATTTCAATTTTTTATCTTTTTTGGGTGTGTGACCTGCTTTCGTTTTCTTCTTTTTCCACCCCTAAATGCACCAGCAATATAATGTAGCACCATTTCCCCCTGCAAAGACACACTAAAAAAGGGGAAATCTTGCATATAAAAACTAGCTCATCTACTAGGGATAAGAACTCATATTTGTTTACAATACAGGGACATCTTCCACCTTGAACATATTTCACATGGACCCAACTTAGACCCCAGGTGATTAGACACCATCCATCTAGCCTTGAACATTTGATCCCAGGCAGAGAAACAACAGTTCTTCACAACAGCTACAGGAAACAAATCCCATTCGGGACATCCTCAATACTGCTCTGACACCAACAAGTGCCAGCTCTAATAAGATATTCTGACAATGAGGAAAACAGGAACAACTTGACCTAACAGCGTGATTTACAGATGACTGGCTGAAAAAAACATGACAGGACTGTATGTATCCTGTGACCAATAAAAAATTCCTAATCTAGGGTTTGAGCTAAGACCTGCAGAATAACCATGATCTCCAGTTCAAAGGTTCGTCTGAGCCAATTGCAATGGAATGGTCTTCTGGAAACAGAATGAAAGACACTATCATAGGCTCCATCCTAAGATCAGCACAAAGACCAAGACCACCAAACAGAGAAGACGAATTAAAATGACACTGAGGGAAGAGAACTTCTAGAATCACAAAGAAATGCTTCATCATAAGTTCCACCCCTTGACCTGTGCAGATATTGAGATCTCTAGATACAGAGATCTGAATTTATCACCCAGGACGAAGCAGAAGTCTTATAAACAGCACAAAAGCACCAAGGGGAAAATAATGAACCTGAACAGAGTCTATAGTTAATCCCATGACAATATACTCCAAGGGTGGGAAACCCTGTATCTCTTAGGCCAAGGGAATTCCTTTTTGAATGACCCCAATATTTACTGTGCCTGTGCAGGAGGGAAAAGAAAAAAAGCACAAAACAATCTTTTTTTTATATCTATCTAGGTTTTGTCAATTTCTTTGTTTTGGTACAATTACTCAAGCTGTTGTCTCCATTTATATTTATTCATTTATGTTCTTCTTTTATTTTTCTTTAGGTTCTATGCCATGTTTTTCATCTCAAGACCATGGCTTTTATGTGGTGATTATCATTTTTGTTGGAGTGCTCACTGGATATTTTATTTGACACTTATTTTTGTACTGTTGAGGTGTTTTACCTTCTTTTTTCCCTTCATCTCTTAAACCAATGATGACAGCCTCTAGAAGGAATCTGCTCATTTTTGACATATTTGATTTTACCCCAGTTTATCATTTTTCTCTTGCTCAAACAAAACCACATAACTGGAATTATCTAGTAACCTCCCAGTTAGAGGAGGAAACAAGGGAGGTACCAAGACCCAAAGAGGTATAGGACCACTAAATAGTAAGCTAGGCTCAGAGGGGACCATGCATTCTAGCAGCCCTCGGGGGTGAGGGAGGAGGATATCAGAGGTAGGATGGGAACGGAGGTGTAAAGAAGATAATTCAATGATGGGAATTCCCCTGATATTATGTTAATATGTACCTAAAATATTATTGTCAACAATATGTAAGTCACTATGATCAAAATAAAAATTATATTAAAAAAGAAATAGAATACTGAAAGCAGTGAGATCAAAAAGGGAAATTAAGGGGCCCGGGAGATAGCATGGAGGTAAGGCGTTTGCCTTTCATGCAAAAGGTCATCGGTTCGAATCCCGGTGCCCCATATGGTCCCCCGTGCTTACCAGGAGCAATTTCTGAGCATGGAGCCAGGAGTAACCCCTGAGCACTGCCAGGTGTGACCCAAAAACCAAAAAAAAAAAAAAAAAGGGGAAATTACATTCGAATGAGTATTCTTAAGACTTACAGCAGACATGTCACAAGAAACTCTCAAGGCCAGGAGACAGTGGTGAGATATTGTGACAAGACTGAATGAAATGGATGCCTCACCAAGAATAATGCACCCAGCCTGACTAAAACTCAGGTTTGAGGGAAGGATACATAGCTTCATGGCTAAACAACAGCTCAAAAATTCCACAGATGAAAACTAGCCTTAAAGGAACAACTGAAACTCTACTTTAAGACAAGAGAGACTAACAAACACAGCAAACTTATCTACAAAGATGACATTAAATCCTATGACAATCATCTCCCTCAATGTCAATGGACTAAATTCAGCAATTAAAGACACAATAGCAAAATGGGCCAAAAAGATGAATCTAACCTTCTGCTGCCTACAAGAAACACACCTGAATAGTCAGAAAAAATGACTCAAAATCAAAGGCTGGAGGAAAATCATCCAATCAAACAGCACCCTGAAGAAATCTGGGGTGGCCATATTAATATCTGATGACACCAATTTTATACTCAGAAAAGTAGTAATGGACAAAGATGGAAACTTTGTACTAATCAAGGGATATGTGCAATGGAAGAAATCAGACTTTTAAACATATATGCACCCAATGAGAGACCAGCAAATTATCTAACACAAATATTGACAAATCTCAAAGAAGACATCAATAATAACACAATAATTGTGGGAGACCTCAATATGGCCCTATCAACACTCGATAGGTCAACCAACTGAAACCAAACAAAAACATACTAGCCCTGAAAAGAGAAATGGAAGAAAAAGGACTAATAGGTATATATAGGACATTCCACCCCAAAAAACCTGGATACAGATTCTCCTCCAAAGTACATAGGTTATTCTCCAGGATAAACCACATGCTGACACATAAAACATACCTTCATAAAATTAAGAGGATAGAAATCTTGCAGGCTACATTTGCTGACCACAAGGTTCTGAAATTAGATGTGAACTACAAAGGGACAGAGAAGAAAAACTTTAACAATGGAAATTAAACAGCCTGCTACTGAACAACTAGTGGGTCCTAGATGAAATCAAAGAGGAAATCAAATATTTCCTGAAAACAAATGATAATGAAGACACAAACTGCCAGAATCTATGGGACACACCAAAAGCGATCCTGAGAGGGAAACTTATAGCTTTGTAAGCACATATCAGGAAGGAAGAAGGGGTAGACCTGTCAGTTTTTCCTTTAAGGCTGGTTTATCATCTTTGAAGTTTCTGAGCTGTTGTTTATCCATGAAGCTATGTAGTCTTCCTTCAAATCTGAACGTGAGTCAGGTTGGGTGCAGTATTTGATCTTGCTGCTTTCAGTATTCTATCTCTATATGTGGGATTTGTCGTTGCAACGAGGATGTGTCTTGGGGTGTTTTTCTTCGGGTCTCTTTTAGCTGGTACTCTTCGGTCATGCTGGATTTGATTGCAGGTAGTATTTAACTCTGGGAGTATCTCTTTGATGATGTCTTTGACAGTTTGTTGTTCCTGGAGATCTCCTTCCTGGGTCTCTGGGACTCCAATGATTCTTATGTTGTTTCTGCTGAGTTTATCAAAGACTTCTATTTCACATGTTCACATTCCTTAAGTACTTTTTTTTCATTGCCTGCTTGTTTGTCTTAAGGTTTTTTTTTTTTTCCAATTTCTTTTGTTGTGTTGAGTTTTTCTGCATCACATCTTTGAGTACTCCGATTTTCTCCTCAGCTGCTGATACCCTGCTGGCGAGGCCATCCATTGAAGTTTTCAGTTGAGCTACTGTGTTTTTCATATCTGTTATTTCAGTTTGGAGTCTTCTGATTTCTGTCTTTTTGTTCTGTTCAGATCAATCTATGCTTTCTTTGAGTTCTTCAAACATCTTCCATATTGCTATTTTAAGTTCCTTATCCCAGAGGTTTATCAGATGGTTGGAATTTATTAGGTCATCAAGTTTTCATCTTCATTCTCTGTGCATGTTGTTTGCCTGTGAGGTTTCCCCATTGTCACGCTTGTAGTGTGGTTTTTCCTGTGTGTTGTGGTGGGGTTCATTGGTTAGAAAGAGTGTGTGGCTGCAAAGTGAAGCAAAGCAGCCACGCTCTTCTGCTGCCTGTAGTTGACAGTTTTTTGGGGGTGTGCTCCCTAGGCCTCTGGATACTTCCAGGGATTTAAAAACACAGGCAGGACAATATTATTTTTAATGGAGATAATCTAAAGATAATCTGAAATCTTTCCTCTAAAATCTGGTATATGACAAGACTGACCTCTCTCACCACTCCTATTCAACATAGTACTGAAAGTACTTGCTCTAGCAATTAGGCAAGAAAAAGTTATCAAGGGCATCCATATAGAAAAGGAAGAAGTCAAACTCTCACTGTTTGGCAGATGACATTATACTATATTTAGAAAACCTTAAAGACTGCCAAAAAGTTTCTAGAAACACAGAGTCATATAGCAACTTGGCAGGTTACAAAAGTAACACACAAAAGTTAATGACCTTCTTATACACCTATAACAATAAAGAAAACGGACATTTAAAATATAATCCCATTCACATTAGTGCCACACAAACTCATATATCTTGGAGTCAACTTAACTAAAGAGGTGAAAAACTTATACAAAGAAAACTATAAAACCCTGTTTCAAGAAATATGAGAGGACTCAAGGAAATGGAGACACATGCCCTAGTCATGGATTGACAGGATTAATATTATTAAAATGACAATATTCTCCAAAGTATTGCACAAATGTAATGCAATTTCTCTAAAGATACCCATGACATTCTTCAAAAAAGTGAATCAAACACTCCTAAATATTTTTGGAATGATAACTATACTTTTAGAAAAGATTATCATAAGTAAACAAATGATAGAACTTTTTGGAACATTTTGAGTTTTAGGATAATCATTTATAAGAATTCTCTCTTACTCTGTAGTCAGTTACTGTAAGCACACAGATGGTATCCTTAGTTAAAGATATTTTAAAACATCCATTCTAAGCCTCTGATGAAAGTTGGTCAATTTCCTTACTGGTGCCCTGGTGTTGAGCATTGGTGAATGTGTCATTAAAGGCTGGCAAGATTGGCAATGCAATCTGTGCTTAGTGATGGAAATTTCTCCAAGTGGTGTTTCTAAGAGCCACAGTGAATTCATCCATTTGGTATGTTACTGTTTGGACAACAAGTAATGTCTCTAGACACTTAGACACTAGGAAAGTGAGAGCATTAGTTGGTTAATAGTAATGATTATACTAAAATGAATTTTTAGTAATGATTATACTAAAATTTTTAGTAATGATTGTACTAAAATTTTTAGTAATGATTATACTAAAAAGAATTTCATAACTGTAATATAGGAAATCCTAAAGATGGTTTTCATCCTTGTTTTCCTCTCTTTACTGATCTCAGCATTAAGACAAAGCCTAGGCTGAAATTCCTTCATTGACAGCTTCTTTTATCATGTTATCATGTGTGCTGCATCAGAGCTGAAATATATTTTAAGGCCATGCTTAAATTAAAATTTGGCTTATTTAAATCCTAATAGCTTTTAGATGCATTGGGTTCCAGAAGTTAGCACTCTGTTGAATTACACAAGAAAGAAAAATAATTTGAAAGGAATTCATTCACTACTCAAAGTCCAAATTCAAACCTGGACCTTTTGAATAGATTTCAGTAAGAAATGGCAAGAGGAAGCAAGAAATATTTTCTGGACAGTGGTAGGTTCTTTGATTCATTTGGCAGCTTTCACTCTCACAGTCTGTTTCCATGTGACCAATAATTTAGACCAAATATTTTAAGAGCCTTGTTTCTTAAAGAGAAGTACAACTATGAGAGGAATTTACCTTAATACATTTTCCCAAATACATGTCTATTTAAAGTGTCCTATCATAAAGTCATATATTCTTGACATTTTGCTCCTGAAGATGTGGTTTCCCTCGATTTTGTTTTCCAGTTGCTTGTTCCTTTCTTTGTTGTACCCACATCCCCTAACCACCTGTGTAACACGAAGGTAAAAAGTGTCTTTAGAGGTGTTTTAACTCCTTCATATCACAGTTCAAGTTTTCAGCATTATCCCATTAAATTCATTTCTCTCTTTGTTTAATAATAT
This sequence comes from Crocidura indochinensis, assembly GCA_004027635.1. Lineage (NCBI taxonomy): Eukaryota > Metazoa > Chordata > Mammalia > Eulipotyphla > Soricidae > Crocidura > Crocidura indochinensis. The sequence continues at coordinate 23,921 of PVKC010004316.1, read as the reverse complement.
ATTTTATTTAAAGACCTTGATTACATACATGATTGTGTTTGGGTTTCAGTCATGTAAAGAACACCATCACCAGTGCAACGTTCCCATCACCAGTGCAACGTTCCCATCACCATTGTCCCAAATCTCCCTCCTCCCCACCCATCCCCTGCCTGTACTCTAGACAGGATCTCCATTTCCCTCATACATTCTCATTTTTAGGACAGTTCAAAATGTAGTTATTTCTCTAACTAAACTCATCACTCTTTGTGATGAGCTTCCTGAGGTGAGCTGGAACTTCCAACTCTTTTCTCTTTTGTGTCTGAAAATTATTATTGCAGGAATGTCTTTCATTTCTCATAAAACTATAGATGAGTGATACCATTCTGCTTTTCTCTCTCTCTGACTTATTTCACTCAGCATGATAGATTCCATGTACATAATGTGTAGGAAAATTTCATTACTTCATCTCTCCTGACAACCGCATAGTATTCCTTTGGGTATATGTACCACAGTTTCTTTAGCCATTCATCTGCTGAAGGGCATCTTGGTTGTTTCTAGACTTTTGCTATGGTAAATAGTGCTGCAATGAATATAGGTATAAGGAAGGGGTTTCTGTATTGTATCTTTGTGTTCCTAGGGTATATTCCTAGGAGTGGTATAGCTGGATCGTATGGGAGCTCGATTTCCAGTTTCTGGAGGAATATCCATATCGCTTTCCATAAAGGTTGAACTACACGACATTCCTACCAGCAGTGGATTAGAGTCCTTTCTCTCCACATCCCTGCCAACACTGTTTGTTCTCGTTCTTTGTGATGTGTGGAATTCTCTGTGGTGTGAGGTGGTACCTCATAGTTGTTTTGATTTGCATCTCCCTGATGATTAATGATGTGGAACATTTTTTCATGTGTCTTTTGGCCATTTGTATTTCTTCTTTGTCAAAGTTTCTGTCCATTTCTTCTCCCCATTTTTTGATGGGATTAGATGTTTTTTTCTTGTAAAGTTCTGTCAGTGCCTTGTATATTTTGGAGATTAGCCCCTTATCTGATGGGTATTGGGTGAATAGTTTCTCCCACTCAGTGGGTGGCTCTTGTA
>PVKC010004316.1:0-22750 GCA_004027635.1 Crocidura indochinensis | reverse complement strand
GGAGGTGCAGAAGTTTCTCAACTTAATATATTCCCATCTGTTAATCTCTGCTTTCACCTACTTGCAAAGTGCATTTTCCTCCTTGAATATGCCTGTAGTCTCAATGTCCTGGAGTGTTAAGCCTACGTGTTGTTCTATGTATTTTATGGTTTGAGGTCTGATATCAAGGTCTTTCATCCATTTGGATTTTATCTTCGTACATGATGTTAGTTGGGGGTCTAAGTTCAATTTTTTGCAAGTGGCTTGTCAGTTGTGCCAATACCACTTGTTGAAGAGGCTTTCTTTGCTCCATTTAGGATTTTGCTCCTTAATCAAAAATTAGGTGACTGTTTGTCTGGGGAATACTTTCTTAGTATTCAAGCCTATTCCACAGTGAGGGCCTGTCCATGTTCCAATACCATGCTGTTTTGATAACTATTCCTTTGTAGTAAAGTTTAAAATTGGGGAAAGTAATTCCTCCCATGTTCTTTTCCCCAATGATTGCTTTGACTATTCTAGGGTGTTTATTGTTCCAAATAAATTTCAAAAGTGCCTGGACCACTTCTTTGAAGAATGTCATGGGGATCTTTAGAGGGATTGTATTAAATCTGTATAATGCTTTGGGTAGTATTGCCATTTTGATGATGTTAATCCTTCCAATCCATGAGCAGGGTATATGTTTTCATTTCCTTGTATCCTGTCTTAATTCCTGGAACAGAGTTTTATAGTTTTCTTTGTATATTTCCTTCACATTTTTAGTCATGTTGATCCCAAGATATTTGAGTTTGTGTGGCATTATTGTGAATGGATTTGTTTTCTTAATGTCCATTTCTTCCTTATAACTATTGGTATATAGAAAGGCCATTGTTTTTGTGTGTTAATTTTGTAGACTGCCACCTTGCTATATGAGTCTACTGTTTCCAGATGCTTTTTGGTAGGGTCTTTAGGCTTTTTCTAAGGAGAGTATCATGTCATCTGCAAAAAGCGAGAGCTTGACTTCTTCCTTTCCTATCTGGATTCCCTTAATAACTTTTTCTTGCCTAATCACTATAGCGAGTGCTTCCAGTGCTATGTTGAATAGGAGTGCTGAGAGAGGACAGCCTTGTCTTGAGTCAGAATTTAGAGGGAAGGATTTTATTTTTTCTCCATTGAGGATAATATTTGTCACTGGCTCGTAGTAGATGGCCTTAACTATATTGAGAAAGGTTCCTTCCATTCCCATCTTTCTGAGAGTTTTGATCAAGAATGGGTGTTGAACCTTATCAAATGCTTTCTCAGCATCTATTTATATGATCATGTGATTTTTATTTTTCTTGTTGATGTTGCGCATTATGTTGATAGATTTACGGATGTTAAACTATCCTTGCATTCCTGGGATGAAACCTACTTGATCATAGTGGATGATCTTCTTAATTAGGCATTGTATTCTATTTGCCAGAATTTTGTTGAAGATCTTTGCATCTGCATTCATCAGCGATATTGGTCTATAATTTCCTTTTTTTGTTGCATCTTGTCTGGCTTAGATATCAAGGTTATGTTGACTTCATAAAAGGTATTTGGAAGTGTTTCCGTTTTTTCGATTTCATGAAAGAGTCTTGCCAGGATTGTAGTAGTTCCTCTTGGAAAATTTGAAACAATTCATTAGTGAATCCATCTTAGCCTGGACTTTTGGTTTTGGGCAAACATCTTTCTTCCTCCCTATATTTGGGTCATTTTGTTGAGTACTTTCTAGTTCTATGAGCTGCGTCATTAAGCTACTCAGGTAAGCCCCTTCTTCCTTCCTGATGTGTGCTTGCAAAGCTATAAATTTTCCTCTCATTACTGCTTCTGCTGTGTCCCATAAGTTCTGATAGTTTGTGTCTTCATTATCATTTGTTTCCAGGAATCTTTTTATTTCTTCCTTGTTTTCATCTCGGTCCCACTGGTTATTCAGTATGAGGCTGTTTAACTTCCTGGTGTTAAAGTGTTTCTTCTTTGTTCCTTTGGAATTCACAAATAGTTTCAGAGCCTTGTGTCAGCAAAGGTAGCCTGCAAATTTTCTATCCTCTTGATATTATGAAATTACGTATTATGTGCCAGCATGTAGTCTATCCTGGAGAATGTCCCATGTACATTGGAGAAGAATGTGTATCCAGGTTTCTGGGGATGAAGTGCCCTACATATATCCACTAGGCCTCTTTCTTCCATTTCTCTCCTCAGGTCCAGTATATTCTTGTTGGGTTTCAGTCTGGTTGACCTATTCATTGATGACAAAGCCGTGTTGAGGTCCCCAGAATTATTGTGTTGCTGTTGGTTTTACTTTTCAGCTTTGTCAACAATTGTATTAAATATTTTGCTGAACCCTCATTTGGTGCATATATGTTTAGAAGCGTGATTTCTTCCTGCTCTCCATACCCCTTGATTAATATAGAATGTCTATCTTTGTCCCTTGCAACCTTCCTGAGTATAAAATTTGCATTATCTGATATTAGTATGGCCACTCCAGCTTTTTTTTTTACAGGTTTTGTTTGTTTTGTTAGTTTTTCTCCAGCCTTTTATTTTGAGTCTATGTTTGTTCTGACTACTCACGTGTGTTTCTTGTAGACAGCAGAAAGTTGGATTGAGTTTTTTGATACATTTAACCACTCTGTGTCTCTTAACTGGTATAATTAGTCCATTGACATTAAGAGAAAGAATTGTCCTGGGATATGATGCCATCTTTATATCGAAATTTGGTATTCTTTTGGTTAGTCTTGTGTTTAATTAGGTCTTTCAGTTTTTCTCTTAAGAGTGGGTTTGAGTCTGTAAAGTTTCTGAGCTGTTTTCTGTCTGCGAAACCATGTATTTTTCCGTCAAACTGGAAAGTGAATTTTGCTGGGTAGAGTATTCTAGGTGAAGTATTCATTTCATTCAGTCTTGTCACAATATCCCACCACTGCTTTCTGGCCTTGAGTGTTTCTGGTGACAGTCTGCTGTAAATCTCAAGGATGTTCCCTTGAATGTAATTTCCCTTTTTGATCTTGCTGTTTGCAGAATTATGTCTCTATCTGTGGGATTCGTCATTGTGACTAGTATGTGTCTTGGGGTATTTTTTCTGGGGTTTCTTTTGGTTGGTACTCTTCGGGCATGCAGTATATTTTTTTGTTCTGGAAATTTCTCTTTAATGATGTTCTTGACCATTGATTCTTCCTGGAAATTTTCTTCCTGTGTCTCTGGGACTCCAGTGATTCTTAAGGTGTTTCTGTTGATCTTATCATAAACTTCTATTTTCATCTGTTCCCATTCTTTGACTATTTTTTCCACTGTCTGTTTTAAGTTTTTTTCCAATCTCTCCTGCTGTATGGAGTTGTTATTTACCTCATCTTCCACAGCACTAATTCTATTCTCAGCTTCTTCTACCCTGTGTTGAGATTATCCATTTTGTCATTCAATTCATTTACTGAGATTTTCAGACCTGTTAGTTGACATGTTATTTCAGTTTGGTGTTTTGGGATTTCTTTCATCATATTTTCTTGGTTCTTATCAGTGTTCTGTTCAACTCAGTCCATGGTTTCTTTGAGTTCTTTCAGCATCTTCCATATTGCTTTTCTAAAGTCCTTATCTGAGAGATTAATTAGTTCATTGGTCATTATCTGGTCATCAGAATTGTCATCTTCGTTCTCTATGTCTGACGCTGGCCTGAGTTTTTTCCCCATTGTCACACTAGTATTGTGTGTCTTTCTACGTGTTGCAGTGGTATTCATTGGCTATATGATGTACACAGCCACACTCCTCTGGTTCCGCCCTTTCTGGGTGTGTCGATTTGCCTACAAGGGAGTGGAGTCCTCCTTGGATGAGGCCTCACAAAAGATCAAATCTTAGGCCCAAGCATGCAGGAGAGAAAACATTCCAGAGAGAAAGAAGACAGTAATCCAGCACAGTCCTTAGTTTGATTTTTTTTCTTTTCGTTCTTGTTGTGATGATGCTCTTTCCTTAGAAAGAGCATATGGCTGCGTAGCAAAGCTGAAGAGCCGTGCTCTTCTGCAGCCTCTTTTCAGCCTACTCCCAACAGTTTCGGGCAACAGGAGAGGAGAGAGAGAGACACGGACAGGACTCACTGCTTTTTTTTTTGTTACATATAAAACTGTCAAGCTCAATAGTTTGTTGAATGATGTTACATAATGAATAGTTTTGTATTAATTTATTTGGAGTAAAAATTGAGAGAGTTTCTGGTGGGAATGCATCTTTTATAAAATATATATGGACATTCCTTAATAACACTAGAAATTAAGCTTCCATACTATCTAGCAATATCACTCCTGGTACTATACCCTAGGGCACAAAAAGCAATGCTGAAAGGGGAACTGTACTCCTATGTTCATTGTACCACTATTTGCAATAGCCAGAATCTGGAAAACTGATGAGTAGATAAAAAACAACTATGGTACATTACACACTATATAATATGAAGTCATGACAATTTGCTTAGACATTGATGTACCTGAAGTGTATCATATTAAGTGAAATGTATCAGAGATGGAAAGACATAGAATACATGCATTCATTTTGGGAGTATAAGATCCATACCATCATATCAGAATTATACTGAAAGACTATAGAAAGGATGGTCAGCATGATTGTTAATGGTAAACGAACTTGCCACAAAAGTGAAGGGAAAGTGCAGTTAGGACAGAGAAGACTGCTATGACAATAATAGTTGGTAATAATCACTCTGGTCAAGAATGGGTACTGAGAGGAGGTTATGTGATATGCATGATACTATTTCAGTAACAGTATTGCAAACCACAGTATGGAAAAATGTAGAAGTAAGAAGAAAAGTATCTGCTATAGATAGAGGTAGGCTGACAGAGGGTAAGAGGGAAGTTGAGGACAATGGTGGTGGTAAACATATACTGACGAATGTCATAACACTGTATAACTATAACTTAACCATCAACAACTTTTTAACTCTGTATCTTATGGTAATTAAATTAAAAAATAATTGAAAATTTTATATTTTCCCTCTTGGTATTTTAAGATTTCCCCAGAGTCTTGTTTTATGTTAATAAAATAGCATTTGATTTTTTAAAAAAAAAATAGCTATAAACCTTGCAGCAGTAGAGTATGAATTCTTGGCTTATTTTATTGAAATAATATTTTATAATACTACATGAGTGTAAGATGTAAAAATTTATAGTAAACATCTGTATAAATTGCATTCTTCTTGTGACAATTTCTATTAACTTTATTATCACTTAACACACTTTGACCCCTACCAACCAATTTTTCCTCTGTGTTTCTTGCTTACTTTCTGAAAAGTTTTATTTTGTTATTATAGTCTAAGCTTGTTTTTATTTTGTTTTGATTATTCACTCTTTTTTATGTACCATATAGAGTAAAATAATGTGGTGTTTATCTTTGATTCATTAAATTATTATAATATATTTTAGATCCATCCATGTTGTTGTAAACATCAATATTTTGGATTTATTTCTGGGATGAGTGGTATTTTATTCTCAGTAGAATTTTGAAAGAGACAATTTAGGTTATTTCAAAGTTTTAATGATTGTACATAATGCTACAGTAAATAGAGTTCATGTGTATCTCTGAGTTAGTGTTTTCACATTCTTTAATAAATATTGGAATAGCAAGATCTTATGAAACATATATTCTTAAGTTTTTGAGGGCTTTCCATATTGTTTTTCATAATGGTTGCACCACTTTATTTCTACTAAAGTATTAATAAATGTTTATTGTGATCCAAAGTGATGGTTGCTCTAATTTATTGGTACTTTTATATTTTCTAGAGGCATGGATATAATTTAATTATTAATAGATAATATATTAGTGTTTTTCCTATTAACTGAATCAAATAGATACACAGCTCTAACTTTCTAATAAGTCTATTCATCTCCCTATCTGACTGAAAATTGGCTTTATCTTATGAAAAGGAATGTGAATATGTTTCATCTTTTTTTTTTTTTTTTGGTTTTTGGTTTTTGGGCCACACCCGGTGACCCTCAGGGGTTACTCCTGGCTATTCGCTCAGAAGTCACTCCTGGCAGACACGGGAGACCATATGGGGAACCAGGGGATCGAACCAAGGTCCGTCCTAGGTTAGAGCAGGCACCTTACCTCCAGCGCCACTGCCCGGTGCCGGGATGTTTCATCTTTTTATGGCTATTCTGGTCTTCTAATTGGGATACAAGTTGTTTGTACCCTTAACCACTAATTCTCTTACTTTAGCAATTGTTTCTATTATCAGTAATTAACTAGCTTCTTTTGCTGGAGAGAGGATTAAAGAATAGAGAGAAGTTGCTTACAACAACTGGCCAAGGTAAAGGAGGTAGAAATTTGATTTTAGAAGAAAGAATGAGGGTGAGTTGGTTCTATCCAAGACTGGGCAGAGTAGCAGGTTAGATGACAGGGCTCAAAATATTCCTTTGTTACATTTTCTCTTTGTTCTGTCTTACCTTTATCACTAGGATATTATAACTTCTCCTTAGATAACCTTCAGAAATACAGAGCTTTCCAATTCACTCATTTCTATTCCGTTCTTCTCACACCATGTCACAAGTTGAAGCTCTTTTACTCATTCCAAACACCAAGAAGCTAAAATAAAATTATTAATATCCAGATTACCTAAGCTTCCCACTCTGTAACCTGACATTTTCTTTTTGTATACCTCCCATATCTGATCATTTATGGGATTCCATAAATTTATTCACTAACTCACTGGTTAGTCTCTGTTGAGAGGTAGACACTAGTGCAATGACTCCCAGTAGACTATGCTAGTGCTTCCATTAGTTTCATGTCTGTCTCTTACCTCTATTTTGTATACAGCTATTTGCTAGACACCATCAGCATAGCTTCTATCAAGGATTTTTTGTTCAAAAATAGATCGTGAAGGTTCTTTAAGCTTGTGTTTTCACTTAAACACACATCTCACTTGCTTGACCTATGCCTTTTTGCTTACATTTTCCATGTTGGATAAGTCCAATAGCCCAAGATTTTTCTTGAATACATATTTCCTCTATTTATTTCCTTAAATCTTGCTTGATTCTTTTGGGGGATAGGTGGGTCATATCAAGACCATTTGGCCCCTGGCTCCCAACCTTTCTTTAGTCCTTTCTTCCTTTTTATTCATTTCATAGTTTTATAGAAACATGTGGGAATATGTGGTAAAAACAAAGTTATCTGTGTCCCAAAGTTCTATGAAAATGGTCGATGTCCCTATTTAAAAAATTAGACAAAAAAAATAAAAGAAAAAAGTTTTGTGTGGCAGGTGTTTTTTATTTTGTTTTGTTTCTGTTTTTGAATAGGCACAGCAAAAGATAGGGAAAATAAAAAGGAAAAACATTTGGCCTAAAAACATGGAGACACTTCCCATGAAACATCCTGCCATAAGATCAACTACAGCTTCCAGACATACTAAGTTGTCTATCTCCAGGGTCTTCTTTCTGTCCCCATAAAAGTCCTTAGCAATCATGGTTGTCATGCTCAGGTTTCTGGTTTTTTTTTTTTTTTTTTTTTTTTTTTGGTACAGATCCTATGTTGAAATCAGGGTGACACAGTGTGTCTCTTGGTTTTATCTCACCATTAGGTGGCAACAAACAGAAACCCTGTACAGAAAGCAAGTTATTGCTATTACCAAGTTGTCAAAGTGTCATATATGCCCACTCTGGAGCAAGTCATTGTCAGGGAGCATTAGGGTATACTGAATCTCATACTTGGCTGAATTTAGGTTTAAGGGAGAGGACTACACCAGGGAAGATGGATGGGGAAATGTCCATGTGCTGTTTGGGGCAGACTAGTATCTGGAGCATGCAAGGTATGTACTTTCTTCCAAGTTCAATTCCAACCTTCATATATGTTATCACTTAGAAGTCTGTGCTTTGGGACCACAACACTTCTAATTTTAACTCTCAATATCTTCAGTGGTGCAATTTGTTAGTCCATGGTACTTATATAATTTTAACCTCTCATCTAGTTCCAAGACTTGAATTTCTTTTTTTTAATAAAATAGATTCTCTAGTTAAATCACCATGAGATACACAGTTACAAAGTTGTCATGATTTTGATCTTTCTCCAAGTTGTTTCTTCACTGGTTAATGTTTTCTAATGGGGGCAGGAGGTTCTTGTTAGTGCTCAGGATTTACTTTCAGTTCTGTGCTTGGATTCACTTAGGCAGTAATAAAGAGAGCATGTGTTGCCTGGGATAAAACTCATATTGCTTTCTTATTAAATGATTTTATTTTATGAAGTCATACTTATTTTCTAGGTATCAAATAAAATCCTACAAATTTCTTCAAGTGAACATGACCCTTACAAGTATCTCCCTCTGTCTTGAAATTCTAAAGAATGATTCCTTATTTATAATTTCTACAAATTAGTGCATTTAATAACCTTTATAGTATTTATTTAGATTTATATTCATGTTAGTTATGTTATCAGATTACACTCATTTGGGTCACATTATTTTAGTGTCATTTTCACTGTATTTAATCACCCTATAAATAATCTATGAAATTTTCAAAGTCTTAAATCTTTACATAAATGAGTCAATAAAGCTGTTTTAATTTACACCAAGGATCTCAAACTCAATTTACCTAGGGACTGCAGGAGGCAAAGTGGGGGTGAGACAGGGCCGCATAAAGGATGTCACAAAAAAAGTCTTCAAGCATCATTATTAACAGTTTTAATTATTTCTTCTAAACATAAATACAACATTGAGTGAAGATCATGAACAGTTCTTCTGAACATGGCATCTTTTGCCTATTCCTTGATGCCAGAGACTTGACAGCACTTCTTCTCATAATTCTGAACCACATTTGGCTTTAGAGAGGAGGCAGTTGAGACCCTCAGTATGGCTTGAAGATCATTATCATTAAGTCTAGACCTGTACTTTGACTTATTGAAGTTCAATGTGGAGAATAACTTTTCACACAAATATGTGCTCCCAAAAAAAGGCACATGGTGCACTTGAACATTCAGGAAAGCTCAGGAAAGCTGGGGGGGGGGAATTCTCTCCAAAATTGCCCATACATGTCTGCTTTTCCACTAATCTCCCTCAACTTGGCTTTGAGATCAGAGTTGCATTGCAAGTCAATGAGCTCCATTTGAAGCACAGGAGGGGCATCTTGCACATCAAAGGAAAAGGTGTCCACAAAAATTTGGAAAATGGCTCTGTGCTTTTTGAAGTCTATAAATCTGTGATCAAATTCCTTCTCTAGCTTAAATATAGCATCAACATATTTCTCACCACAGAATGGTATGCCTGCATCCACAAGTTCCTTGCATATTGGAAAATGGCAAAAGTTTGAGAGAGCTGGAATTTCCATATACAAGTTTGGTGGAGAATGCTCTCACATTGTCATAGGCAGCACTGATAAACTGCTCCGGGTCTTGTAACATCTTGTTTAGTACATTCAACTTATGTGTGATGTCAACAAGAAAATCTATGTCCATGAGCCATTTGTGATCACTCAACTCAGAAACAGCATTCCCATCCTTCTCCATGAAGGCTTTCACTTCTCTCAACTCAAAAAATCTTTTCAGGACATTTCCCCTGCTGAGCCAACGTACCTCGGTGAAATAGAGCACATCTCCATATTCTGACTGCAGTTACTCTAAAAAAGCACGGAACCTCCTGTCCTTTTAGCCCCTGGATCTGATTTGGTTGATGCATTTTACAACAACAGACATCACATTGTCACCCGGCAGGCATTTACTGCAAAGGGCCTGCTGATGGATAATGCTGTGAAGAGCAATGGCCTTCTCTATACCCTCCTCTTCAAGTTTTTTATGAACAAGCGCCACCAGTCCAATTTTCCTGCCTGTCATCGATGGGCTCCATCAGTTATTATTCCAACAAACCTCTCCCATGGCAAACCTGTATTCTCAATGGCATCACACAGATGCTGAAATACCTCATTAACGGTGGTCTGGCCATGCATTGGAATTATTGTCAGCAGATCCTCTGTCAATTCAAAATTGCAATGAACACCAAGGACATAAATTGTGAGCTGTGCAGTGTCTGTTATATCTGTGCCCTCGTCAAGAGCAACTGAGTATGCATCAAAATATTTGGCTTTCTCACATAATTATGATGTCACTTGACATTTCAGAAATGCACTCTGCCACAATGTTGGCAGAAAGCTGATTTTGCTAAACTGACCATTTTTTTCCAGACAGATAATACTTGCAGCCTGTAACATGCATTTTTTTTTAACAAACTCTCCTTCTGTGAATGGCTTTTCTGCCTAGCAATTATCTCACTAACCATGTAACTAGCTTTGACTGATGCAACATTCTCTTTGGTTGCTTTCTTGAAGAAATTTTGTTGCCTCATTAGACATGCTTTAAGGTTGGCAACCCGCTTGGCTCTCTCATTTCCTTGATATTTTGCACATTCCTCAGCATGTGTAGTTGAATAATGGCGTTTCAAGTTGTATTCCTTGTACACTGCAACTTTCTCTGAGCAAATGTTCAAGTGTGGGGATGCCCCTGTTCCCAATAGAAATACTGCCTCTCCCACTTTTCCTGAAATTGTCTGTACTCGTCATCAATCTTTCTCTTCACTGCAAGCTTTGATGAAGTCATGATGAAGGTACGACAAAATCTAAATCTGTAATAAACTTCTCTCCCTTCTCTTCCTTAGGCCTCTGATAATGCAAGGGACAGCGGGCAGGAGCAGTGGAAATGACGTCTGCGCTAGGAGCAATTTTTTCATAATTATTTGCTTATTGAATATTTGCAATAAAAATCGCATTAGTAAGAAAAAATCTCAAAAAAATCACATTAAACATTTGCATACCCTGAATGGAACTGCTCGGGGTATGCAAATGTTTAATGTGATTTTTTTCTTACTAATTTGATTTTTATTGCGATTATTTGGTTAAGCAAATAATCACAAATACCGCAATATTTGAAGGTGGCTGCAGGTCACAAAATGTTGCACAAAGGGCCACAAATGGCCCGTGGGCTGTGAGTTTGAGACCCCTGACTTACACTTAATAACACTTTTATAATATATTATTGTGTAATATTTAAATATAACATATATTTAAATATAGAAATTATATTCGCAACAGAAAACATTTATTTCCTGCTTTTTAAATACTTCTGAGAAAAATATAGAAACACTATATTTTTCTTATTATTAGTTATACCTAAGAAATACAGAACTTTTGTATAATAAGCATGGGATTATAGAAACTTTTGGAGGTCAGCATCTCCAAGGACTGAATTCATAGTGGACTGCCTTCAACCATGACCTCTATACAGAAGTCCAGGCCGTTAAACTCAAGATCCACCAATGCATGTGTGCCAAAGTGGCCAGCATTATAGACACTTCTAACTTTTGTAAGAGAATGAAAACTAGTGCAAAAACTAAGGATTATGTCTGCCTTAGAGCTCATTCTCTTGGGCACTTCAAAAATGGTGTAGACAAGTACTCTCACTGCTAAAATCCTGGCAGCTGCACACACACACACACTCACCCTACAACTGCTACCACACTAATGGTCCAGCTTCACCACTTCTCCAATAATCTCTGCTGAAGCTTCTCACTACTAAAATATCCAGGTATTCTGACTTTATGGTTGACATCTCCACGGACTGCTTGAACTCATGACTGACCCCTCTGTACTTTCAGAAGTCCTTGCAGCCACACCCATACACCTATAAACATACAATTTGTTGCCAGATGAGCTTATCAGCTCAACTCCACAGATCTTCAAAATCCTGGACCAGGCAGCCACTTATGTGGCCACACAACTCCATAATTAAATACTGATTTTCAATAGGGATACACAAATTAGATGTAAAATTGTTATAAAAGCCACATAAACTCAACAAAGAAAACTAACAGTAGAAAGCTCAGTTCTAGAAACAAGCAGCTTACTAAACCTTCATATAATGAATTACATAATGACCTCATTGTGAGATACAGCAATTTCTAAAATATTTCTTTTAATGATTTTTTTAGTAATTCCATTACCATTTAGTTTTACCAAGCAATATTATGTAATTTTTTTTATACCTGCCAAGGGGTAAGCTTCAGGGAAATTAGGAAACTGGTGACAGTGATGGAGAAAATGTAACCCTGGTGGTGAAATTGGTTTTGTAACATTGAGTGCCAGAAATAACTGTATTATGACCAACTCTATAAACCACAATGTTTAAAATAAATATTTATTTAATTAAAAGCAAATAAATAAAACATTCAATGAATATTTAAATTTATTAAATAGAATTTTAATAAATATGCTTAAATAACAACTAAGCAAATAATAATAAATGGATAAAATTAATAAATATTTAAATTAAAATAATGAATTAAACCGTAATTAAAATTGGATAAAACTTTTTGGAGGCTCAGATAACACAGAGGCTAAGTGCTCTTCTTGTAGCCTTGCATGTAGCTGGTTGTGCTTTGATCTTGTGCAGCACTTACCACCTCTAAGGTTTCACCAGGCATAGGTACACCCTGAGTACCTCTGGGAATTGACTGATTTATTCCCCAGGGATTAAAAAAAACAAGTCTGAATTACAGTCAGAAATACTGTAATTGTATCAAGATTTGTATTGGAAATTGAGTCCAAAGTTTTTGCATGTAAAGCATGCTCTCATTTTAGTTCTCTGTGCTATCTCCTTACCTAAATTTATTCTTCAAATAAATTTATTTATTGATTATTAAGTAATCACTTAATTGGCCTTTACTGTGATCTGGAGGGGTCACCAGAGCTTCACTCAGTGGTGCTATGGAGGCCATGTAGTGCTAAAAGAACTCCAGACCCAATATGTGCCATATTGAATTATTTCTTCAAACCCCAAGAAAATTTTTGTAAGTGCCTCCAGTCCAGTTTATGAATCACACCAAAGAGTTTAATTACTTTTTAACTACATCCCATTTTTATCAAAAAATGTGATGGTAAGCTGTCCTTTATCTTAGTTACACATCTTGTTACTCATAATTACATATGAATAACCTTTGTAGTTCTGAAGTCTACAGGGAGGAAGTGAAGTGGGTGGAGGCAATGGCAGAATGATTGGAATAAATGTGTAGTGTCTCAGGGAGAGGCCTTGTGGGTTGTGCTCAGTCTGCAGAATTCTGTGGGTTTCTGAAGTTACTCCAATTTATGCTTAGGTTACTTCACAGGGAACAATCAGCACTTCTTAAGTTAGTCAGGATCCAGTGAACTTGACCTTCTCTTCACTCGCAAGGATGATTTTGAAACTAAAGAGATAACCCAAGCATGATTCCTGTATTTGCATTTAGTCCTTATGAAAATAGCATGTCAGGAATGGGGCTTTAGTAGAATAAACAAGTCCAACTTTCAGTGGCTCACTACAACAATGTTTTGGAGATCAAGACACTGTCCAGAGAAGCTATCACCTGGATAGAACAGTAGCACCAAATGGATGATCTTATGACTATATCATTTCAATATTTCAATGAAATATTGAATAACTATCTTGTGTCAGGGGACAAGAAATCAATGAGTCTGGTCTGAAAGTCATGCATATTTGGCTGGAACAGAGCCCTTTGACCTAAAGAATTTCAAAGAGCTAGAAATAGCCTTCTGTGTACTCTATAGGAAAGGAGAATTGGATACCCATAGGCAATAATACATTTTACTGCACATAAAAATTGGATACAAGTAGACACTTATTTTTTAATTTTGTGAATAGAATGGATAATTCACAGCAGTAGTTTATAGACATTTGGTGCAGTGTAAGACATAGACTTCATTCTTAAAGAACTTTCTGTAAAAACAGTATATTTAAAATAATTTAACAATAACTTGAAGTCTTATAAAAGGATATTTAAGATGCAATTTTAGACAAAGTCTTTAGATAGTTATTTAAAGGAGGATTGGGATAGGTATTGCAGTAGGAGACTCATAGGAATGAATGTGGCAGCAGACATGGAGGTCATCATGGTAGAGAAGAAATTGGGAGTGAAAGGCAAAAGTAGAAGAAGAAAATAAGAAAAGAAATGAGAGGAAGAGAAAGAGATATATAAGGAGGGTAGCTTTTCTAGAAAAGTTAACATCTTGAGAGAAAGAGCTCTGGTATTAGAAAGCATGAAAACTAATTTTTGTTCTTCATCTCTCATGAACATTTTCTGTGACATTTGAAAAATTGATTTGTCTTTTTTGGGCCTAATAAATTTTTCTGTAAAATGGGTTGTACTCATCCTGAGGATTGATTGAGTACTATATTGAAAACATTTAGAAAGTCCCCTACACAAAGTATAGAAGATTTAATAAAAGAAAAATTTTGGGGCAGAGATGTAAGATTGGGCAAGTGTGCAAGGTACTGTTTTCATGAGACTTTGGGTTTTGTTTGATGCAGAAGGAAAAATTTAACCTAAAATTTTACTGTAAAATGAACTTCTACCTAGGCTTCTGCTTGTTAATTTGAAAGAACTCATTTCTATCAACCTCATCTCATCCATACGTTGTTCAAACTAAAATTGCTTCTGAATAGTTCTCTTATGAATGATTATTTTCCTCTTGTTCATGTCACTTTTCAGGTTCTCAGTTGGCCATAGTGTTGATTTTTTTAAACCCATTTAGGGCTTTTTCATATTTCTAATGCTGTATTCTTTTGGTAGAAAAAGAATATTTTGAATGACCCTCATCTCAAGGATGCAAGCAAATAATTATAACCACACTTCGTTTGTGTACATTTTTAGAATCCTTTGTTTCAGTATAATGGGGAAAAGTAAAAATAGCATAATAGGCATTTCAGATGTGTCTTAAATTATTCTTTCATTCTTTTTGTATTTAAGTATCTTTTCTGCTGCCGGTGGCTTCGTCCAGCAGCTCCAGGCAGGATTTCAATGAATCCTGCCTTGGGGGAGAGTGGGTTGCATGAACCAGCGATGAAATATGAAATATGAAGAAATGAGACCACACAATGAATGTATGGGAAACACGTTCTGGCAAGCATGTTCCAACCTTAATCTCCAAGCTCGGAGTATTTAAAGGGGTAAAGGGACAGTCATATTATGAGAGTGATGATCACATTTTGTTTCTTTGCAAAATACAGAAACTTATCAGTATACATTGTTTGATCTTTAAAACAATACACATGGCTCTAGGTGGTGTGTAATCATTGAGTAGAATATAGTTCAGTTAAGAACTCAGATGAACCCAAAGGAAGGCAAACTTTTACATGTCAAAGCAACTCCTCTCTCTTCTGGCCCTAGGTGTCATACTGATGTAAATTAAGAGACTAACCAGAAGCCAGGTTTCCTATAACAAATTTCCTTTACCTAAGGGAACAGGTTTCTAGCTTAAGGGCCAACACTAACTTTCTAAGTTCTGATTTTGAAAGAGAAAACTTAAATGAAAGAGGTACAGAATTATACCTAGTAAATTCAATAGCCATATGCTATCCTGTCCAAACCTTTTTTGGAGTGTAAACTAGTTAGCAGTTATTCAAAGTGACTAGAGGAAGTCCCTGAAGCAAAGCAATTCTGCTATGATGTTCAAAGACAAGGAACATAAAAATTGTTTTTCGTTTTTTTTTTTTTTGATGCTGAGTATTCTAGGTAAAAATAAATTTAATCGGTTCTAGCTATCATGGGGTTTAGGGAGACCCCATGTGGCAAGCCTTCCCCCTAACTTGGGTGCACAGGGAGCCTTGATAGGCCCCCAGCTGTCCCCTCTTCTGCCCCCCCCCCCGCCTCCAGGGCTTCCTGGAGTGGCAGCCCAGGAGGCCAGAAATGGTGGTTCCTAACTTGGGGTGTGCTGAGATTTGCTCGGTTGCACTGTTTGTCAATGGCAATTTCTGACCAGTCTACATGTCGAAAACCATGTGGGGGCTAGTGACCCCACGCGCACTTCATATATTAAGAGTATTCCCTATCCTCATGTTATGCTTGCATATCCAGAATGTCCATTTTGTATTCTGCCCTTTCCCACACCCCTACAAAGCTCATTTTTACTCCTTAACTCTCTCAACCCCCCCCAAACATCACTAACCCACATCACTCTTTTTAACTTCAGTACTGCACAATCCTAATCACAGACCAAAGCAATGTATTAGTGTAATAACCCCCAGCTATTTCAAAAGACATAAAATGGACGCTTATTTCTTTTGAATATTTTATGTGTTTTTTTTCTCTGACAGCTATAAGCATTACTAAATATTCTCTTATATAGTGATGATTCTGACCACTTTTTATCTTCTCTGTATTAGCTGTTCAAGAAGGAATTTTGGTGAAAGAGTCCCCCAGTTTAATGCTTTTGATTGAACCATGTCATGGGGATTGTTGGATTTGTTCTTATCACCCCCATATGTGCCAAATAACACCATGTGGCATTGTTCCTTCTTTGTATAGACACATTAAAATGGGAAATTACTATACATACAAATAAGATCTTATCTAATAGAGATTGGAACACACAAATCTTGTAATGCAAAGGGACCGTGCACTCTGAACATTGACATAAAGACCTGGCACAGGCCTCTGAAGAATGGGCATTTTCCATTCACCCCTGAACCAGGGAAGCCATCCTCGAACATCCAAGTTTGTCTATAACATCACCTGGAAGCAACCCTCTACAATGGAAGACCCTACCACTGCTCAGACATCGACCTGCTGAAAAGAAACTTCCCTTAACACTGAGAAGACTTAATAACAACGACCTGTTTATAGGACAGAGCTCTTTGCATTGCCCTTTAATTGTGAGGTGAAACGAGAGGATTGCTCCACATCCTGACTTCAATGTAGGATATGCAGATTCCAGGATCTTTAATACAGAAACATGATACCGGGGCCCGGGAGATAGCATGGAGGTAAGGTGTTTGCCTTTCATGCAAAAAGGTCATCGGTTGGAATCCCGGTGCCCCATATGGTCCCCCGTGCCTGCCAGGAACAATTTCTGAGCATGGAGCCAGGAGTAACCCCTGAGCACTGCCAGGTGTGACCCCCCCAAAAAAAAAACCAAAAAAAAAAAAGAAACATGATACCAACAACAGAGACTGTGTGAAAAATAAAAGTGTGATGGCACTACAAACAATGTCTTGGATTGGACGATCTAGCATGCCTGGAGCCTAGAGTTGGTCTTATGCCAGGAAACTTCAGGAGTAAGGTCTCTTTGTATTTAGGCCAAGGTTATTCCTTTCCATGCCCCTCATATTTTGGTGAGCCTATGAAAACAACAGTTGTCACTCTAACACCGTTTTTACTATCTCCTTTGACTCTAATCCTTTAAAATACCCACTTAAACTTTTGAGGTTAACTTAAACTAATATGCATGTACATGGAAATGTAAAAAAATACTATGCCTCTAATGTGTAAGGAGTTACATAAGTTTTATGTCTTTAGATTACCTTGTGTGCTCTAAGAAATATTATAATGTATTACAATCTGGACAAAGTAATTGTACATGGATTCTGTTTTATTTATCTTAATGATCTTTGGCTGAAAGTTCAAAGTTATGATATCAGCAAGGGGACTTTTTCTGAGAATTATGTTATGCGTGATTGTCCTTCCACTGTAACTTTACCTTGTCCTCTTTCTCTGCATCTTTGTTCTTATAATTAAAAATTAAAAAAAATAAATTTAATCAAGGCCAGTAACATTTTATATACTGCTATATACACAGCAGAAGAGAGCATATATATTAGGATACATATCAATTAAATATTTGTAATAAAGGAAGCAAAAAGTCAATTTCATTAACAGAACATATCATTCAATTATCTATACTGAGAGAGAAGACTCAGTGGGTCTATTGGTGAGAGAAGTCTCCGGAATCTTTCAGCCATCCACATTTGAGGGAAAAGACTTCTCAGTGGGCTTGCTGGTAATATTTCCTCAGGAATTTTTGATCAGCTACCCATGCTAAGGATATGAACATCCTAGTGGGTCTTCTGACTGACTTCCTCTAGAAATACTAAGATTTCTATTTTGTTAATCCTGTGACACTTTTCACAGTAAGACAACAAAAGTAAATAACAGTTGTGAATTCAAATTTTACTCAGCAGAACTCCCATTTTTTAAATTACAAATAAAATTTTAATTTCAGAAACTGAACTCACCATTTATGAAAACACTCAAATTCATCTTAATAATACAGTATTTTCCCAAAACTTTAAGGTCTAAACTAAAAAATCACCTGCAACAGTGACAGTTTCATCCAGAATATTTAACTGGTTTGAAATGAGACTACAAACCCTTTTCTAGATGCTAAAGTGAAACCCTTGAAGTCTGGCTGTTTAAAGAATCTGACAACTGATACTTCATTTTGAGATCCTTGGGATACTGAGATAGCCCAGTGATGGCTGGATCTTCCCTAGTTTGAAATAATAATAATATAATAATAATAATAATAATAATAATAATAATAATAATAATAATAATAATAATAATAATTAGAAAGTCCAATACCTGAAGCTGCTCATCACGCTGTCAGGTTGCTGCCCTCCACAGGGACAGATGAAGTTTCCTCTCCATGGCTGTGATCAAACCGGGGACAAGGGCATATGATTCAGAAACTGACTTCACAGTGAAGGGACACTGAGTTAGGTCTAGGCCATGGTACCAATAGGCCTGGGACTGAATGGTGTGCCTAATGTCTGCTTGTTGGAGAGCTGATGTCACAGGGACCTCTGCAGAGGGAGATTCTCAAATTCTCTGAATCAAAACTGGAAGCAGGATATCCTCTTTACCAACTCAGAATGCCCATTTTGGGCTATGCCAGGATTTTGGTTTATCTTCAAATACCACATGGCTGTAGGAGTAATCAGTTACCTTCCAGAATATGTTCTGTCCTCAACATAGTTAAGCGCTTGCAACTACACCCTGCTCAGTCAGGATGACTTAGACTCTACCTCCTATTTACACATTTCATTCCAAAGCTGCCAAAGCTGTTTGGTTGTGATTAAAGCAATTTTAAGAATATGGTACTTTATTTGTAGGGTTTAGTCCAGCAAACGCTAACCCTCAACTTTTAAAAAACTTGACAATTAGGAATCAAAACCTGATTATTTTATTACACAATTAATTGACAGGTTTTTAGTGAACATGTGAGAACACACTCTGGGAGGCCAAGTGGACCTGACCACTAGGAATAAGACACAAGCAGACTCTGCAGTGGCTGGGCAAGCAGTCCCTGTGGACGTGAGTGCCCTAGTTGGTGCCTCACAGGCCAGGCCAAGCGAGCCACTGTCCTAGACCAACAACTGGTACCTGTTGAGCAACAGTACTCTTAGTCAGGCTGCTCCATCTGAGATTCAATATTGGAAGTATATTAAGGGAACGTTTACTTTCAGAAAGATGAGTTTTTCAAAGGGTTCATGATGAGCCTGGACTGACCAAACACACTGTCTTTTGAGGGTGAGCTAAAGAGTTTCTGTGTAGGGCCAGCATGAAGAGGCTGGGCCAGGTAGCTCTCCTCAGGTTCAAGTAGGTGAGTGGGCTACAGCTCTGTTCCTCTGCAAGTAGGCCAAACCATGTCCTCAGTCACCAGGATATTGTTCTGAGGGTCTGGCTTCTTTATGGAGGCCACCAGGGGCTCTGTAGAGAAGCACCTGTGTCATGGCTGCTGCAGACAGGCATGTTGTCTGAGATAGAACAACATTTTGAGTTCCCTGATGAACTCGTGCCTGCAATGCTCAGCCTCTTTGGAGAACAGAGGCTTTGTAGCAGGGTTCATGCAGGGTGGCAAAGATGTATCTAGGGTCCTGTAGCGTGGCAGCCTGGAGGCTCGCCATGGCCTCCTCGGAGACTTGAGCCCATGGTGTTCTCAAACAGCATCTTGATCTTCCTGTTGAAGATTTTAATCATGGGGATGACTTGGCAGAACATGGACGTGTGAGCACTCATCTCATGGCTGAAAGCATTGAAGGTCTTCAGGCATGCACACAGACTGCATGACTTCCCACTGTTCGGAGCTGATGAGTTCATGGAAGTGGCAATTGATGGTCAACTTATTGATGACCTCCTTCTGCCAGTCAATCTGCTCCACTTGGACAGCACATCCTGAATGAGGTGGTGCTGGGGCAGCTCAGAATCCTTTTGCAGTTCAGTCAGCTACTCTTTGGCTCAGGGAGACTGCTGCAGCTATTCACACATCTAGTGGTTGATGCTCATTAGATTCGAGACCATCCTCTGGCCTTTGCTCTGATGATGAGGGTGTCAGTGTGGCTGAAAAACTGCACACACATGTGCTTGCCCTTACTCAGTATTTTTACTATGCTTGGGTTGTCTGTCACTATTCTGGAGGCCAGTTAAGGTCGCTCAGGCCTCCCACCACCACTCCAACTGCTTCTGAATGCTGTTGCCATGATAGTCATAGTTGATTTGAGATACATTAAGCAGGACTGAGCAGTGGTGGTCCTCACAGTGTAGCCTGACGGAGGATTTTAAGGTGACCCAGTGGGCAATGAGTGTGAGGTACTCCTAGGTCTGGCTGCATCAAAACCACTAAGGTGAAGTGGGTCATATTGCTCTCAGTATCCTTCAAATGGGTCATGATAATATGTTTCCTGCTATGATATATTACAGGGATGGTGGTCCTGGAGAAGTAAGCAGGGGGAGAGTAAGGAGTACTGATTGTTCAAGTAATGAACAGCATTTTGAAGCCAATTCATACTATTCATACTATGAGAGAGTAGATACAATTCATACAATTCATACTATGAGAGAGTAGGGCTGGAGGTCAAGGGCGATCATCTTAGCTATGTGACTTGTGATGTTTTGGCAACTGGATGAAAATCAGAAATTTTCAGTAGTGATATTGGATGATGCGATCATTTCTATGTTCAGAGGGGAGGGAGACTTGGAAAAGAGGGCTGGACAGTCTTAGGTATGCCAGTCTTTAGTGCATTGCCTTTGAATCTCCTTAAGTGCCTCAAGAGACAGATGGTGTCCAGGTTGGTCAGCTTCTTGCCGCTGCTGATCGTCTGGCAACAGTGTAAAGCAGACCACTTTAGTGAGGTCTGTGGAGTAAATGCAGAAATGATTTCAGAACTTTGAGGCCTTTTTGCTGCACATAACATTAAGACTATCCATGGGTACCAGTGAAAAGTAATGCCAGACCTCAGACTTGAGTCTCTTCTTAACCTGTTTGTTCTGCTGGAACACAACTCCAGACTCGGCCCAACACCCAGCTGCTTTTCGGGTATGACAACAGCACAGCCTCCTCCACCCCATCTGCCATGTCCGCCATGGCAGCACCTCCCCAGGGTTCAGAGGCTACTGTAGATCCTTGGACAACTATTCGGGGGAGGATGATGCAGATGGAGACTCTGGGAACATATATTCCCCAGGGATGATGGGACAAGCAGCATACTCATTTCTATAGAAGAATCTCAGCGGTTGATTGAGAGAGCCTGTTTTCAGAGAAATTCACATTTCTTTTGTAATTGTTCAGTATTCTGTACATTTTACTATCAAATAGAAACAAATATATGAAAATGTAGGCAAATACTATATTCATCTTTCGGAAGCAGCACCTGGCCTTATAACAAACACAGAACAAATTCTTTCCACCAAGTTTTTCCTCCTTTTCTGAGTTCTTTCTCAATAAATATAAGAGAACAAGACCTTGGCAGAAAATTCACCTGAAAAGTCAATCAAGTCAGAGATGTAGGCATATTTTATGTGACTTTAAGAAATGATTTACGGGGCCGGGCGGTGGCGCTGGAGGTAAGGTGCCTGCCTTACCGCGCTAGCCTTGGATGGACCGCGGTTCGATCCCCCTTGCCCCATATGGTCCCCAGGTCAGGGGCGACTTCTGAGCGCATAACCAGGAGTAACCCCTGAGCGTCACTGGGTGTGGCCCAAAAACCAAAAAAAAAAAAAAATGATTTACATTTTTCTCTGTAGTTCTAATGTTAGAGAGGACTATTGCAAATGGAGTAATCATTTCTTTCCCTTTCCTTATAGTATCACCTACCATTGGCTCTATAAACTTGACAGAATTTTAGACATTAATGTTCCACTTTCTCATGAAAATATTTTATTCCCTGCTTATCCAGTGGCTACAATTTAGGAATACAAAACATAAAACAGCAACTCAATATATTGAATAAACACTTTTCTAATTAAAATGATGCAGGAATTTATATTGGATAGAGAAGGGAATCAGGATTACGAGACCCATCTGTTATTGTTTGGACCTCATTTTGAGGGAGTCATAAAATGCAAGCTGGGCTGACAGAAACTCTTCATGACCACTCCTCATAGGGGGAATTAGTGCTCTGTGTCCATTTTTGTTTCCACGGAACTATGCACTCCTTTTACAACAGTGTAAAGAACCAGCATAGTTGGGATTTTTTTTTAATATTTTTTATTATAATCTTGAGAACAAAGATGCAAAGAAAGAGGACAAGGTAGGGTTACAGTGGAAGGAAAGTCACTCATAACATAATTCTCAGAAGAAATCCCCTTGCTGATATGTTAACTTTGAATTTTTGGCCAATGTACATTGAGATAAATAATACAAAAGAACAACATAAGAATCATTGGAGTCCCAGAGATCCAAGTAGGAGATCACCAGGAAGAATCAACTGTCAAAGACATCATCAAAAACATACTACCAGAGTTAACAACTACATGCAACCAAATCCTGCATGCCCGAAGAGTACCAGTCAAACGAGACCCCAAAAAGAACACCCCCAGACACATCATTGTTACAATGACAAATCCCACAGATAGAGATAGAATACTGAATGCAGCAAGGTCAAAAAGGGAAATTACATTCAAAGGAGCATACATAAGACTTACAGCAGACATGTCGCAAGAAACTCTCAAGGCCAGAAGACAGTGGTGGGATATTGTGACAAG